>CM076578.1:1278082614-1278330933 GCA_034641835.2 Pinus albicaulis
CAAAAAAAAGAAGTCTGAAGCCACTAAGTTCGTCAAAAATCTCGACGATGTTCCTGAGGTGAACCTCCCTCCTGAGGGTCCGATCCAGGTCGCTTTGTCCCTGGCAGATCGGGCCCTGGTGGGTCAATTCACGGGCCTTTGGCCCTCGCCAAAATCAACAGAAAATTGGGTCGTTAAGAATTGGATTCCGATGATCAAGAAAAAAGTCACCTCATATTTTCTGGGTAGAGGCTACTTCCTGTTCGAGTTCAACACAAAGGAGGACAAAGATTTGATCTTCAGGAATGGGCCCTATTTCATGGGACCTCAGGGCCTCTACCTCAATAAATGGACCCCTGACTTCGATCCGGTCGTGGATGTCCCAACGGCAGTTCCTGTCTGGGTTCGGCTCCCTAATCTTCCTGTGCACTGCTGGAACTGGGATTCCCTCAAGCACATTGGAGATGCTTTGGGAAATTTCATTGATAGAGCAAACAACAATGATCAGTATGATTGCGCCCGAATCTGTGTCGAGGTGGACTTAGAGGTGGGACTTCCGGAGGCCATCAAAATAAAGGTTGGCAGTTGGACGCATGTGCAAGTGCTTGACTACGAGTAGCTCCCTTTCAGATGTCGTAAATGCCATGTCTATGGCCATTTTGCAAGAGGGTGCCCGAACAAAGGGGAAGCAGAGAAAGGAAAGGAAGATGGTTGGAACCAAGTCAAGAGGTCAAAGACAACTCACAAGAAGACTGGGGCTCAAGGCTCCCAGCCTGCCTCCACCTAGAATGATCCTCTGCCAAAAAGCCAAGGAAATAGGTATGAGTTCTTAAGCTCTACAGAAGAGACTCCTCGGGAAGAAGCTAGGCAGGATAAACCCTCAGAGAAAATGACTTCATCAGGAACAAGTCCTGAAGAAAGTGTCACGGCAAGAAATAAGGATAAGCAAACAGAAGCCTCCGAGGAGGAGCATGACTCGGAGGAGTCTGAGGAGGATGGAGAAATAGGAGAGACGCAGACATCGGTCAGAAGATCTGCAAGGGGCCGCAAATCTGTTAGAGAAAAGAGAGACCAAGAAACTTATAAAGATAAGCTTCAGGGTACTCAGCCCACTCTGGAGAAACTCCTTGGCAAAAATACGAAGATGATTAAAAATCAAGTGCAAGGCTCCAAGGGAGCCCCTCACCATAAAAATAAATGATGAAGATTGTCTCCTGGAATTGCAGAGGAATGGGGAGAAAAGTGAAAGAAGAAGCAACGAGAAGCCTTATAAGAAGAGAAGCCCCAGACATTCTTCTGATTCAGGAGACCAAAATGGAGGACAATGAGTTTCTCCAAATCAGTAAAAAATTATGGAAAGGAAGTAGCGGTCAAGCAGTTTCAGCACGGGGAGCCTCTGGGGGACTGGGCTCTCTTTGGAATCCTCTCAACTATAGGCTGGTCACCGAGCTACACAACACCCATTGGCTGTTTTTGAAGCTCCAACCTTTGGACTCGAGAGAGGCACTTAGTATTTTCAATGTCTATGTTCCCACAAATATAGGGGAGAAAAGGGAGTGTTGGGACTCCATCAGGCATCTGTCGGAGACAGAAAACTTGGAAAACATCATTGTTGCAGGTGATCTAAATCTTACCTTGCGCATGGAGGAAAAGCGAGGAGGCACAATCATAAGGGACCCTGCAAGGGAGTGGGTGGAAGACCTCATGCAGGACTGGGATCTACTAGATATCCCCCCAGAAAATGGTAAGTACACTTGGTCCAATAAAAGAATAGGTCCTGGTCACATTGCTGCTAGACTTGACAGATGTTTGGTGCAGAGTTCCTTCCTTTTGCTGGGCTTAGAATTTAGATTGCATATACTCCCATGCAGTGTTTCTGACCATAAGCCCATTATGCTTGAGATGTTGGGCCACAATGATCTTGGCCCCATTCCCTTCAGGTTCAATCCTCTTTGGGTCAAGGAACCTGAGTTTCTGAATCTGGTTCTGGACAGTTGGAAAACGCCAGTGAAAGGTTCACCTTTCTTCATTTGGGAGGAAAAACTTAGAAGACTGAAAGCTGTTCTTAAATCTTGGGCCAAATCTCTTCCCTCCCCTTCAAAAGAGAGAAGGTATGCCCAAGACATTCTTGCCCAGCATCATGCCCAAAGCGAAGATGTTGAAATCACTAAAGAAGTATTGGATAAGGAAGCTGAGCTTCAGCAAAGCTTCCATAAAGCTTGCCTCTCGGAGGAAGAGCATTGGCGACAAAAGTCTAGGAGTTTATGGCTTAAAGCAGGAGACAGAAATACTGCCTTCTTCCACAAACAAGCTCAAGCCAGAAAGAGCTTCAACTCTATTGCAGAAATCAAGAATGGTAACTCGACACACAAAGACTTTGAGAGCATAAAGAGAGCAGCTTTCAATCACTTTCAAAACCTGTACAGAGAAGAGGGTGTGACCGACCCAAACTCTAAATTTTTTGGAGGTGGTTCCCCCTAGGATCTCTCCTTTAATGAATCAACAGCTGGAAGCGAAGATCTCTATACAAGAAATAAAATATGCTCTCTCCGACATGGAGCCGGACAAAGCCCCAGGCCCGGATGGCTTCACTACAAGATTCCTTCAAACCTGCTGGCAGATTGTGGAGAAAGACCTCTACAAAATGATTTTGAAATCCCAAAATTGTCAGAAAATAGGGGGCAGCACCAATTCAGCTTTTCTCGCCCTCATTCCCAAGGAAAAGGGTGCTAAAGAATTTAATCGGTTCCGGCCCATCTCTCTTTGTAATATTGGATATAAATTAATCACAAAGGTAATTGCCAACAGACTGAAAGGTATCCTCCCAGTCATCATCCCGGAGAATCAAGGCGGATTTGTTCAGGGGAGACAGCTTGCTGACAATTTCATTCTCGTGCAAGAGGCGATTCACTCAAGCCATCTTCGCAAAGAGAAAGGTATGGTAATTAAACTTGATTTAGCAAATGCCTTTGATTGGGTCAGACTTAGCTTTCTTTGGGAAGTTTTGAAAAAATTTGGCTTTGGAATGGGCTTTTTAAATTGGATCCGTGCTTGTATTGTCGATCCTTGGATCGCCCCCTTGGTGAATGGGAGAGCAGCTGGCTTTTTTAAAGCTTCAAGAGGGCTTAGGTAGGGTTGCCCCCTCTCTCCGCTTCTCTTCGTCCTTCATGTTTCTATCCTGAGTTTCTACCTTGATCAAAAATTGGTTGACCAAGAGATCTTGGGGCTCAATATAGCCAGAGGGGTTAAAAATTTAAATCACACCCTGTTTGAGGATGATACCCTCTTGTTAGGGGCTGCCTCTGCCAGATCTGCTTTAAGATTTAAGGAGGTCTTGGACGACTACAGTGAAGCTACAGGCAGCTGTTTAAACAAAGGTAAGTGTAAAGATTTTTGTTGGAATATCTCTGCTTCCACCCTCTCTGCCATCTCCAGAATCCTTGGATTTTCTGCCTCCCTTTCTTGGTCCTCTTTTACTTATTTGGGCCTTCCCATCTTCCATAAACTGGCTTACAGCAGAGACTGGATTCCTCTGTTGGACAAATTTAAGGCCAAAATTCAAGCTTGGGGATTCTCTTGGTTAAACCTTGCCGGCAAAACTGTCCTCATCAAATCCGTTCTCAGTAGCCTCCCCATTTTTCAATTCTGTGTTTTTCTTGCACCTTCAGGCATCATCAAAAAAATGGAAGCCTTCATTCGTAAGTTCTTCTGGAAAGGGGGAAATCACAATGACAGGAAAATCCCTTTGGTAAGTTGGGAGAAAATTTGAAGCCTCAGATTGAAGGAGGCCTCAACTTCAAAGACCTCAGCCTCCAAAACATAGCCATGGGAGCCAAGATCTTCTGGAGGATCATTGGACCACACCCAGGTTGGGCGCAAAGACCTCTATGGAGGAAATATTTCAAGGGGAAGAGGAAGAGATGCCTGGACACCTCTCTGCCCACTACAGGCTCGCATCTGATTAAACTCTGCCACAAAGTAGCCTCTTTAATCAGAGACAAAGCGTATTGGATTCCAGGCAACGACAAAGAAATTAGGATATGGGACGATTGCATCATGATGCATCCTCCTTTATCGTCTCATTGCTCTCTGCATGCGCTTCGTTTGTGGCTGAACAACGCAGGTTACGTAACTCTTTGGGACATCTCCCAGTGGGCAGGCAGCAATTGGCTGCGTTGGAGACTTCCTCCCATTCCTCCAGAGCTGACTCCCGCTCGTGATCTCCTCCTGTCTCTGCTAAATGGTAAGGCGCCTCTGCGCGTGGGAAAGAAGGATGCCCGCGGTTGGGGAGCCGCCCCAGGGCTGTACACAGTTGCGCAGGGATATAAAAGCCTTCAAGATCGTCCTAACGTCCCTCCTGATCCTGCTGTTTGGAAAGGGCTCTGGAATTTCAAATCCATGCCAAAGGTTGACTCATTTTGTTGGATGTTATGTCACAGAGGGATTTTAACAGCTGACAGATTGAAGAAGAAAGGGTTCCAAGGTCCCTCTCGATGCCATTTATGCTGTGACAGTGAAGAGAACGCCTAGCACATCATTTTAGACTGCAAATTTTCAAGAGATATCTGGCAAGGCCTATTGAGCTATTGGAAAACTGAATTCATCTTACCTAGGACTATCACAGATCTATTTGCAAACTGGCGAAATCTCTATCCAGAAACGCTCCCAAAGAATGAAAATTTTAAAGCTGCATGGCTCTCCCTGCCGAAATTTGTTTGCTGGAAAATTTGGCTTGAGCGTAATAGAAGAGTTTTCAGAGATGAAAGCTTAAATTCGCAGTTCATCATCATTAAAATAAAAAGTCTATGGAAAGAAAGTCTGGGGGAATATTTTCCGGATTTGAATCTAAGCCAGCAAGACTTAGAATGGGGTGCCTCGTTGGATCTCCATTTCTCTGGCGATATAAGGCAGCACAAGGACATAAAAGAGTGGCAATACAGAGGAAAGGAGAATTATCTATCAGATCTGCTCCTCAAGCAATCCAGATACTCCTTGTTTTTCGATGGGGCAACGAAAGGCAACCCCGGATTGGCTGGGGCAGGAGGAATTATCAAAAATAAAGAGGGCATAATCGTGACAAAGTTCGCTTGGGGATTAGGGCAGTCTACTAGCATGCAAGCTGAGGCCTTGCCACTTCTGCAAGGTCTCAAGCAAGCAAAGGCTACTGGTATTTTAGATGTCAGTATCATTGGAGACTTTCAGTCCATTATCAAAGTCTTAGTGGAGGATTCCTCTCCAGCAGATATCAGATTGGCAAGAGTGATTTCAAGAATCAGAATTCTGGTGAAATCTTTTCGGACTGCATCCTTTCTTCATGTTCTGAGGGAAAATAATAAGGATGTTGATTTGGAAGCCAACAGGGCAGTTCCACTTCCCGCAGGCTTCCTCTTGACAGATGGAAGTGAGGGGTGGGATTCCATACCATAAATTTTGCTATGTTTTTCTGCATTTTACTGAAACAGTTTGTATGTCTTTTTAAGATAGGGAAAATAACGGAGATAGACTCGATAGTCTCGAGTAAAATCTGTGGATTCCCAAATTTTGGGGCCTACGATCAGTTAGTGGAAGAATGTTTAAGGGCTATGCCCAACCTAATGTAACCGGTGAAAGGCATTTTTGCCAAACTCTAATAGAAATCCATACCCGTTCTTGTTAAAAAAATACTAATATATTAGTGATCAAATACTTTCATAATTATTTATATTATTCATATTGTTGGAAATTTTCATAAGTCAACTGTCTAATGTTTTTTATCTGTCCAAGTACAACAAAGAACTTTCAGAGTAAAAAATGTTCTTCAACATTTATACTCCTAAAACTCCATCCAAAACTTTGGAGGGAGCAAAAACATTACATAGTTCACTTACCAAAATCTCCAACAATAACAATATATTATATGAAAATAAAAATTGAAAATATTAAATATAATTCTTATATATTTTCAAATTTTAAAAATATATTGGAAAAATTAATAAATATTTTTAAATTTAAAAAAAAAAAAATTATAATTATTAAACATTTCTCCCCAAAATGTGTCATAGTTAGACTACTTTCGTTAACATCACAATTCTCTACAACATTTCTCACACGCAACCCTCAAAAATCTAAAATTCCCCAAAACGTGTCATAGTTAGACTATATAATCTTTCGTTACTTTTGTTATCATCACAATTCCCTACAACATTTCTGACACGCAACCCTAAAAAACATAAAATTCCCCAAAAGGTGTCATAGTTAGACTATATAATCTTCTGTTACTTTCATTAACATCATAATTCTCTACAACATTTCTCACATGCAACCCTATTTTTTAATTTCACATATTTTACCTAACCAAAATCATTGTCATCGACAATTTCAAAGGTTACATAGCATCGGGTAAGAAATAAATGTGAAAATCTTCTTTCAATGAATTTTTTTTCCCCTCAATTAAAATAAAATAATTCTAATTGTCATAATATCCTTTAATCAATTAAAAATTGATTATGATTGGCTATGGAGGCTTGGGGTCTTATTGCAAACTTCCTCGGATATATATAATTTTATCCAAAGTTCTTACATTTACCAACATTCATACATTATATATACTTTTATCCAAAGTTATTACATTTACCAACATTCATACCTGTATTTTTATCGAAAGTTTGAAATTGAGCTTTGAATCTGTGTGTTTTCTCTATCCAAAATATGTTTTTATCCAAAGTTTGAAATTCGGTTTTGGATTGGTTTGGTTTTTTTTTTTAGTTTTTATCCAAAGTTCTAGCTTGGCAAGTTCGATTTTGTTATTTTTTTGAGTTTGGCATATTTCACTGTCTTTTAGTGAATAGATTTTTTATCCAAAGTTTTGAATGCCATTTTTTTCTAGTGCCACCTCTCAACTTCAACTGCCACCTATAAGCTTCCACTGCCACTTGCAGCATGGCTAGAACATGTGAACATCAAGAAAAGGCTCATTGACACTTGATAGGTGTATTATTTTTTTTCTTTGCAATATATTCTCTGTGAGATATCAAGTAGCATACCAGAGTTTCTTTAATTGCAATGACCACAGTTGATCAATAACCACCGTACCATGCATCAGTAGAAAAAATCAAGGTACTCTTCATCTGCATCATAGAACATAGGACATGATAGGAATTCCTCATATGCATGCGTCAAAGGTATATCATTATAATTTTTTTATTGTTAAAATATTGCTCAATTATGATCTAATTATATTCTATGCTTTGGAAATATCAATGAAATATCAGTAAACATGTGAAAAGTCATTAGTGAATGTTTATTGCAACAAGAGACAACAATTTCAATATATGAAGACTTTTCAATATATGAAGAAAGGAATCAAAATGATTTACCTTCTCTTTCTTCTGCTTGCCTGAGCTGAAAAACAAAGATGTACCCACTAAACCAGATAATGAACTTTGCTCTGATACCAAACTATGATATAAAATTGAACTTTTAGTTCTAACTCAGATTAAACTTTAAAACATGTATATGGAAAAATGATTAAAAAATCATTAATTGAATACTTTAATAAAATATGTTCAGTAACATAAGCAAACATTCACAAGAAAGATAACAACACAATTGATAACAGAGTTCACCCCCTCCACTGGGCTAGCTTTCTGGATCCGTCTCCAACAGGACAAATCAATCTATTGTCTTTCTGAATAGAGATAAATGTACATTGAATTTTACATCAAGGTGGCTAGCCGAGAACTCTCAACATCCATATTCTGAAAGACCTATGAGCTATCCAAGCTTTGCTCGAAAATGACTTTTTCAAGCACTCCATGTATCTCCTTACTCTCTTTCTCCTTACCTTTCTTGTACATAGAATGGCATTATATAGCTCTTAAGAGCCCAAAACTAAGGAGGAAATATCTCCTCATCTCTGATTTTAAGGAGGAAATAATTCCCATATCTCTTAAAATTTTCTCATGAGATTTCTATGGAGGAAATATCTCAATCTCTACTTTCAAGGGCCTTATCCCCAAAACCTTAGGGATGAGAATAATCTATCAACTTCAATATGAAATTAGAAATTGAATTTTTGAATTGTTGAGGAAAATCTCAACATTTTCAATTTCTATTTTACAAATATATGAGCACATTTAATTAAAAATAAAGACATCCTCAACCTAGGCTTCACATGAATATATCTTCTTCATATTGCTCCTTGGTTTTTTTAGATCCTCCTGGATAAAAAAGAACCTCATTTCAACAGAGGTTATGAAGTGGTTGGGCCTACCGTACTCAACACACCCGTAGTCGTACACCATTAGGTGGCTTCACCAAGGACAAGATCTCCCAGTAGTGTTGTGTCACCTACAACATCAATCCCTTCATAGATGTGGTATTGTGTGATGTTTTTCCTCTTGAATTTTGTGATGTATTATTAGGCCAACCATACTTGTGGAAGAAACATGTTGTGTATGAGTCTAGGCCTCACACTATTATTATTAATTTGGGAAATAATTTGTACATGATACTAGAGGTAGCACCGCCTACCGCCATCTCTTTGATCATTGCGAAGTAATTCGGTAAGCTCATTTCCCATATAGGGAAATTTGGTTTCCTTATGATTCGCCCTTAGGGAAAGAAGTAGGTTGTGGCCACGACCTCCAGACAGGGCTCCTCCGCACGACAACAACAGATGGATAAGTTCGTGGAGGAGTACAGGCACATCTTCACCTCACCCACATGGGTACCTCTACACTCTCAGGTCAAGCACTCCATTGATCTAACCCCAGGTGCACCGCTGCCCAATGGACCGATCTATCGATGCTCTTTTCTGTAGAATGATGAAATCAAGAGAAAAATTCAGGAGTTGTTGCAGAAAGGGCACATCATGCCTAGTTCATCACCCTATGGGGATTTGATAGTGTTGGTACAGAAGAAGCACAAGACCTGAAGACTCTGCATTGAATATCATGCGTTGAACAATATCATTATCTTGAATAGGTATCCAATCCCATGGATTGATGACCTTTTGGACTAGCTCAATGGGTCCAAATATTTCAGCAAGATTGACTTGAAGTCCGAGTATCGTTAGGTACCAATCGAACCCTCCGATGTGTGGAATATTGCTTTTAAATACAAGGAGGGCCTTTTAGAATGGTTGTCATGACTCTTGGGTTGAAAAATTACCCTGCAAGCTTCATGAAGCTTATGGGAGACATCTTGCGACCATTCACCAACTCATTCACGGTGGTGTATTTCGATGATATGTAGATCTTCAACCAGAGTTGGGAAGAGAACCTCTGCCATATTCAAAAAGTCCTCCAAACTCTACGACAACACAATATGTGTGCGAATTTGGAGAAATACACTTTTGGTATAACCCAAGTTCAATATCTGGGGTACATTATTGATGAACGGGGTGTGCATGTTGAACCAGCCAAGATACAAGCCATTCAAGATTGGCCAGCCCCAACCACTCTAATAGAGATCTGTAAATTTCTAGGTCTTGCCAATTTCTATCGCAAGTTCGTGTTGGGGTTCTCTCATATCACTTGGCCTTTGAGTCAAGTCACCAAGGGTAGAGCGAAAGAAAAATTATTTTGTTCTGAATCCCAACATAAGGTGTTTTATGATTTGAAGCATCGTCTCTACTTTGCACCGGTTCTCATATTACCAGACTTGCAATAACCATTTGAGATCAAGATAGATGCTTTAGATTATGCTATTGGTGCATTTCTTACCCAACAGGGGAATCCAATGGCATATCACATTTAGACACTTTCAGACACAGTCTGAAAGTATCTCTCCTATGACAAAGATATGTATTCCATTGTCTAGGCCTACTGACAATGGAAACATTATATTCCAGGGAAGGAAACAATCATCCACACATGCAGCTAGCCCATGCAGTTCATATAGACACAAGGGAAGTTGCAGAACAATCACCATCAGAAATGGTCCACATACCTGCAACAGTTCCACTTGAACATTAAGTACAAGAAGGGAAACATCAATAATGTTGCATACTGCCTCAGTAAATCGTCGTTTAATTGATCTCGAAATTAGAGAATAAAGTATTTACACAAGATATTCAGATATTGACTCCAGGGGCATTCACCTGATCTTCACCTTACTTGAAAGGATGAACTGTGAGGCTATCCGGCCCTTCTACAGACTTAAAGAATAAAGTAATCACAAAGATACGATCAATGAAAGTATTTGTTCTAACCGCAACGTATTCATTGATTCAACTTTAATGTAAGAATAGGCAGGTACACTTAAAATGAAGTGTGGTGTTTTGAAGAGGAACTAATAAGTTTGTTCTCTGTTTAAACCAGCTTGGGAAAAGTTTGCTTATAAAAATTTACTGTTTAAAAGAGCAGAATCTGAAAATATGCAGCAAAATTATACAGTATGACAGAAAATAATTGTTTAAGCGGTTCACCCCTCTCTTGGGCTACCTCCGCTGGATCAAGCCTCCCAAAATGGGCTTGTCCTCTTTGATTAAATTGCTCAAAATGTGAATAAAACTGTATAGAAGCCTCAAAGGGAAAAATACACTGCAAATTAAGATTCAGAAGGCTGTAATCAGTATAAAATTACTAAACAATCACCTCCATTGGATGAAGATAGTCCAAAAAAGCTCTTCTTCCCTTAGGCCCTAGTGGCTCCACGACCAAAAACGCTAGTAAATTCTCTGTTAGAGCACCCTTATGGCTCTGCAAACACTCCCAACAGCTCCAGCATGTCCAAGAGACCCAGAATCAAAAAAAAATTCGTATCAAAAGGCCTCTCCTAGCCAAAGTTATGGCTGTTTTACTCCCACTGCCAGTTGGCCTAAAAAAACCTCCAGTTAAATCTGGAGAAACTCCAGATAACACCGAAAAAATAGGGCGGCCGCTAAAATTTGGAGAGTCCACCATAATCTCCGCCGAAATGAAGGGCTAAAGGATAAGAGCCATGCGTCCGCACCGAACGCATTACATTAAATAAACCCCGCGCTTGGAGTGCTACATCACGGGACCACGTCCCACGCGGTTAAACACGTCCAACCATTTCAAAGGAATAAATAAACTTCCGCGCCAGTATTTAAACAAACAATGCATATGGTCCAACGGTTAAGTCATTCCGCTTACACGGCCCCGACCCATGTTCAATTCCTGCCGCGTATTTTAAAACGTGCCATAAACGTTCCGCTTGGGGCCACGTGCCTTAACACGTCATCCAAGTTTTAAATCCGCTCCAAGTGATTTAAACCCATGTATAATGCCTTTTCACCATGTGCATTAACTTTAACATACGTTGGGTTTTAACATACATTGCCATTTCGAATTTGGTTTTTAATATATAATGTAGTTTTAAAATTTAATTTTTAATAAGGTTTAAATATAATTTAAAATTAATTAAAATATATATTAATTAATATAATATATGATTAATTAAAATCATAAAAATATTAAAAATATATATAATTTAATAATTTAAACCTTAATAAAAAATAAAAATTTCACATAATATTAAAATATTTCTTTCAAAAAATCAAAAGTTAGTCATGTTTTCAAATGCAATATCTCCTCCATAACGCACAAGGATTTGAGTGTCGTTCACTGCCATGGGATCGTATCGCTCGAGCTCTTTCCATTCGATCCGGTTTGGACCAATTATAAGCAACTTCATTTTACATTTTTCTACAAGAGATTTGATCGATCACACCTCCTCGACGGGAAGTGACCCCTCAAAAGCTTTCTCTCTCGACATTACTGAAAGTGATGTTGTAGAGAGACTCATTCTTCACTCTTCCACCTTGGAACAACCGAACCGCCCATCAATCCAAGCTTTTGAGAAAATGATAACCTATCTCTGGAATCAACTGATCGACCATTGCTTAGATTGACGGAGTCATGATGCAAATGTTTAAAATTTGCAGAACAACAATTGTAATTTGCAGAAAACAAACTTTTTTACACTGATCAAACTTCCAGAAAGACTTAAAATAACCTTCACCTTGCAAACTGTTCCCATGGCGAATTCTACCATTCTGAAACCAACTTTGCCCCATGCTGAATTTTGTGTCCTCCTTGCTTGCACTGCTTTGCTTTGACACTTCATTCACTGCATTGGCTGACCCAAAAGGTAATTCGTGCAACATAACATCATCTTTTTTCAAAGACAAACTGTTATCAAACTGAGACAAATTATTAGCAACATCATAAAAAGGCAAATGCTCAAAATCTGGTCGTTTCAACATCAACAAAGTTAGACTTTGACTTGCATTAACCAGTCTTTTCAATTGACCTACATGGAGTAATGAAGATTCCAGCTTCTTCTTGTGAGCTCTCACAATGTACTCTTTACCATATTTGAACAAGTGATACTTGTTTTCATGGCGATGAAAGATAGCCTTCCTGTCAAATAAATAAGGACTTCCCAAAACAATACCTGAGATATCAAGCGGCACCACATCAAGTTCAACTGTGTCAATAAAGTGTGCAGTTATTGCAAAGCGCAATATGCACTTCCTTGAGACTTGCAAATTGGCATCCTTGCATATCCATCTAAGTCAATAAGGCTTTGGATGTGGAATGGTCTCATGTTTAAGCTGCTTGACCAAGTCTTTAGATATAAGATTCGCTTGTGACCCACTGTCAAATAGTGTGTCAATTTTGGTATGTTTTGAAATTACCCTCACATGGAAAAGCTCTATCCTCCTCTTTTCATCATGAGTATCTTTGTGAAAATTCAAAGAGCTAGAACTAGGAATTGTGTCTTGCACCACTTCTTTCCCCTTAGTGTTCTTTAAAACCATGCCTATGATTTTTGTCTCATCTCCTGAGTCTGACCCTAAGTCTTGCTCAACTGTTGCTACAGTTTTCTCCTTTTCTTTGGTCTTGTTTTTGTTCTTGAATTTTTCTGGTTTCAGTTCAGGATGAAGCTTCCAACAATGATCTTCATCATGACTTGTCTTTGAATAGTTCTTGCAAAAGAACTTTCCTTTTTCCTTTCTTGAATTAGCAACTCTCTTCTTTCCTTTGTTTTTAAAATTACTATCCTCATCAAAAATATTCTTTCCTCTAGCTTCTAAATGTGTAGCCTGCACACAGACTTCATCTAAGCTGGTAGGATTGAACATTAGGATAGTATGTTGCAGATAATTGTGCAAACCTCCTATGTATTTCAACAAGGTGTCTTGACTTTGTAAATCTACTCCAAGTAGAAGTGCTCTCCTTCTAAACTCTTGGGTATAATCTTGCACATTTTGACCTTTAAGTTGCCTAAAATTTTGCCAATTCATGATTGCTTTCTGAATATGAGCAAGAGGATAAAATTGTTTCTTAATAGCTGTAATAAACTCATTCCAAGTTAGAGTTATCTTACCATGATTTTTAATTTCCTTCCTAGTCTTGGCTTCCCACCAAACCAAAGCTGCTCCATCCATTCTCAAAGAGGCTAATTGGATTTTTGTTTCATCATCATGCAAATTCTGAATTCTGAGATAGACTTCCAGCTGTCTAATCCAGTTATCCAATTTCTCTGCATTCACATCACCATTAAACATCGGCAACTCAAACTTTACATCAAGCTTTAACAAAGGATTTTTAAGAGATGTTTTTGTTTTGTGTGACTGATTAACAGAAGTAGAAGAGGATGATGTGGAGGAAGAGGATGACGATGGAGATGAAGGATCACCATTTCCTCCATTCCCTTTCTTAGACTCATCTTTGTCTTTCTTCCCTCTTGAAGAATCTCCTTCTTCTCTTTGGTTTCTAGACCCTTCTCTAGCAATCCTATCATTTCTCTCCTGGTATAGGATCCTAACTATCTCAGTCAAGTCCAAGAAAGCTTTTCTAAAGACTCTTTCTTCTTCCTTGGGATCCATTTTCTCATGTACTTCTCCTTCTCTGGAATACATGTTTGTGGTTGATTCTAAGGCTAATGAGGATGAAATGGAAGGTGAATGTAATGGCACTCTAGCCCTCCTTGGTTGAGGATTAACTTGTTCTCTAACCAATTGACCTTCCCCTCTTTGCAATTTCAGCCTAGTAAGCATCAAATTTTGCAGAATAATACAATTTACTTACACAAATTTCACAAAATCTTAAGCAAAACCTTGAGCTCTGATACCAACCTGATCTGAAATTGTGAGAACAAATTATTTCTCATACAGATATTGACTGTAGGGGCATTCACCGGATCTTTCACCTTTCAAAGAAAGGATGAATCCGGAGGCTACCTGGCCCTTCTACAGACTCTGCCTAAAGAAATAAAATGTAATCACTGAGATCCTATCAATGAAAGTATTTTTTTTAAGTGCAAAGTATTCATTGATCCAGCTTTAATGTGTGAATAGGCAAGTATACATATTCTACAAATGAAGTATAATGGTTTGAAGATGAACTAATAAGTTTTGTTCATTGTTTAAACTTGCTTGGGAAAAGTTTTCTTATAAAACTTTACTGTTTAAAGGAGAAGAATCTGAAAATATGCAGCAAAATTATACAGTAGGACAACAAATAATTGTTTAAGCAGTTCACCCCTCTCTTGGGCTACCTCTGCTGGGTCCAAAAGCCTCTAATTAGGCTTTTTCCTCTTTGATTAAATGCTCAAAATGTGAATACAACTGTATAGAAGCCTCAAATGGCAAAATACACTGAAAAAATAGATTCAGAAGGCTCAAATCAGTAGAAAATGACTAAACAAACACCTCCATTGGATGAAGGTAGTCCAAAACAGCTCTTCTTCCCTTAGGCCCTAGTGGCTCCACGACCAAAAACGCTGGTAAATTCTTTGTTAGAGCACCCTAATGGCTCTGCAAACACTTCCAACAACTTCAGAATGATCTCTACACCCAAAATCAAAAAACAATTCGTATCAAAAGGCCTCTCCTAGCCAAAGTTATGGCACTTTTACTCCCACTGCCAGTTGGCCTAAAAAAACTCCAGTTAAATCTGGAGAAACTCCAGATAACCCCGACAAAATAGGGCGGCTGCTAAAATTTGGAGAGTCCGCCATAATCTCCACCGAAATGAAGGGCTAAAGGATAAGAGCCATGCGTCTGCACCGAACGCATTACATTAAATAAACCCCGCGCTTGGAGTGCTACATCACGGGACCACGTCCCACGCGGTTAAACACGTCCAACCATTTCAACAGAATAAATAAAATTCCACGCCAGTATTTAAACAAACAATGCATATGGTCCAACGGTTAAGTCATTCCGCTTGCACGGCCCCGATCCATGTTCAATTCCTGCCGCGTATTTTAAAACGTGCCATAAACGTTCCGCTTGGGGCCACGTGCCTTAACACGTCATCCAAGTTTTAAATCCGCTCCAAGTGATTTAAACCCACGTATAATGCCTTTTCACCATGTGCATTAACTTTAACATATGTTGGGTTTTAACATACATTGCCATTTCGAATTTGGTTTTTAATATATAATGTAGTTTTAAAATTTAATTTTTAATAAGGTTTAAATATAATTTAAAATTAATTAAAATATATATTAATTAATATAATATATGATTAATTAAAATCATATAAAATATATAAAAATATATATATATAATTTAATAATTTAAACCTTAATAAAAAATAAAAAATTTCCCACATAATATTAAAAAATTTCTTTCAAAATTGAAAGTTATTGGGCGTTTTCAAAATGCAATATCTCCTCCATACGTCATTTGGACTTGAGGTCGTTTGCGATGTTGATCAGATTACTGAGCTCTTTCCGGGGCCGATATGGTTTGGACCAATTCCGAGCAACTTCATTTTTGAGATTTTTTCTACAAGGGACTTGATCTGAGCATCATTAATGGCGCTAACCATTTCCCATTGTGCTCGATTCTTATGGGTGCGAGACTTCAGAGTGGCCGCATCTATACAAGAGCAAATCTAGAATTCAACAACACATACTAGACACTCAGGAAGGCAAGCAAGTTCCAAATTTTCACCTCTAGGATACACTGTTATGTCACCTAGGACACCTTTGTGTGCCTTCAAGCGAGTGTGCCAAGATGATTTGGGAGGCGCACTACAGTCGGGTCACTAAACACTTTGGAGTAGAGAAAACATTGCCAGTGCTACAGAAGTATTTTTATTGGCTGAACATTTGACAGGATGTTGGAAAGTACATCAAATCCTTCACTGCTTGTGCAATTTCCAAACAGACCATCAAGAAGCAAGGCTTATATACCCCTATCGCTCACTCTTATTCGACCTTGGGAATCCATCTCCATGGATTACATGTCGGGCCTCCCTTCGATTAAGCATGGCAACAACTGCATTTTCGTGTTCATCGAAATATTCTCTAAGATGGCCACTCTGGCACCCTGCAAGAAGCGTATAACAGTAAAAGCCACTGCTAAGCTCTTCTTTGAGCTAATATGGGTACACTTTGGGATCCCATAGTCCATTATCTCAAATAAATATTGTAAGTTCCTAAGTACATTTTGGTGAAGTCTCAAGTCGATACCAAGCTCACTAAGTCCACGAATTTGCACCCCCAAACTGATGGCCAAACACAAGTCATCAACAGGATGATCGTACACATTCTGCGCATGTACAACTTGAAGCATCCTCGAACATGGGAGAAAAGCCTCCCCTATATCTAGAAAAACTACAACAGATCTCTCCATAGCTCAACTAGCCACAACCCCTTTCAGGTGGGGTTGGGATTCCAACCAATATGTCCCATTGATGTGTCCATGCAATTTGTAGCTACTTGAGCAGCTTCGGCCCATGTCTAGTCTGAAACTGACAGGGCTACCAAATTCATGGAGAGAATCTAGCACATTCGCCAGTAGGTCCATGACATATGACAAGTCACAACTAATCGGATCAAGAACACTCTCCAACAAAAGATCCAACTGTATCAAGTTGTCAAAGCTGGCCAACCCCTGCACCAAGGCAAGTGGTTCAGTAGGGACCAAGTTTAACAGAAGTTTCCACATCTCATGGAGGCACTCAACGCAATGGGGACCATTGCTTCCTAAGGGGGGAGGATTGATCCATGCGGGTATTGGTGGCCACCTGTCTATTCCATTTTGACCCCCGTCATTATTTCTTTAAGTTTTTTTCAGTTTCTTTAATTGTAGCATAGTTTACTATTTTTGGCAGTTTTTCGGGTCTTGAACTTCCGAAGTCATTTTGAGGCCCTAAATGAAGTTTTTTTAGAAAACATGAAAATGTGGGTCAAAGACTCACAATCCTAGTCTAAATTTATATTACTTCGATAAATCTTTCTAATGAGGTATCGTGCGTGGCAAACGAAGATCATATGCCAAAGTTACGACCCCGGGAAGTTGATGTACCAATTTACCCCAACGGGGCCCATAGTTTTGGCAATTCATATCCTTAGGTTAGGTTTTTGGATGTTTATGGTTTCCCATTTTTTCTCAATAATAAATAATCCTTTGAGCCTCATTGTACCATAGTTCAAAGGCATGCAACCGCCACATCTCTTCTCAGAGATAAGCTACCATCGCTCGAGCTAGTTTATTTCCATTATGTCTCAGTTTCACTTTGATATTAATTAAAAGAAGTGTCATTTATGTTGCATCTCTATTTTTATGGTTATATCTGTATTCTATTGCGTTCCTGTCTAAGTCCGGATCAAGTTCAAGCTTGCCTAGCCTTTGGACTGGACAACCTACCGACACTTATAGTACTAGCTCTAGAGAAAAGCCATTTATGTTCAGCTGTATTTCCAAGCGCCTTAGTAACTAGAGTAAGATATTAACTATCTCTTTAGTTCTAGATCTTCAACTGGATCCTAATTTCATTGATTTTATGAGCAAATCCCTATGCAATAACATGTATATTTTGAATACAGTGTTACAACAAACATGAAAGGTAAGTGTAATTACATATCTATCTCTATTGAGACGTGTATACTACATATTACTCAATTTTTACCATATGTAAGGGATAAAGAGAACCTTATGATTGAATTATACGTGGTATATTGAAACTAATGAGGCTTGTTCATGGGGCTCAGGCATACTAGTACCCGATGCAGGAAATACGACAACAAGTGGAATTTTTATTGGAACAAGAGGACCACTTGCAACTCTTAGTTCAGTCGTGGTGACTTCTTTCTTGCAGGTGAGTAAGTAGAAGGTGTAGGAAATAAGTGGATCATTGGTAATGAGAAAGGGTAAGGTAACAAAGAAAATTTTCACTGTGCAAGAAATGACAACAAAAAATTGAGTTGTTTCTTACTTGCAACACTTGTTGCTCCAGGTTCATATGGTGCTTGCAGACTTGAGAAAATTTTAGCTTTGAACTGAGCTTCAAACATGGGATTAGCATAAGGGTTACAACTCTGTGAGTCAATGGAGGGTTGTAATTTCTTTGAATTGAGATTCAAACATGGGATTAATATCTGTGACATATACATAACATGCAAAAAAGAAGCTTAAGTTGAGAATTAGTAGCTTTGATAGATGGTTAACATGGACACAACATACTAGCGATTGGGTTACGAGAAATAAGATATATATGTTTTTTCTATTAAACATTGAATGCTTGAGAATTGATTCTACCATTATTTTACCAGTTTCAAAATGTGAAGGAAATAAATGGATATATATGGCTATAGCCTCCTCGCCTTGGAAAGAGACCAAATAAGACGACAAAAGAGATTGCAATATCGAAGATCCTAAAAACTTTGGTTATTCGTCACAATAGTGACAGTAAGCAACTGAAACTAATATTAACCCCCACCATTTCAATTACTATAGTCCCTACCATTCCTGTGACATGGATTAATAATATGATCTATAAACATACAAACCATTATACTCTGAACTTCGACTTGTTTTTTCCAATAAGGAAAAAAACTGCAATCGTTGATCATCCACTTGAAAACATAGTACGCTTATAAGATTCAAGTTTGGTTGTATTTTCCCATAAGTGGATGTTTTTAAAGGAATGCGAAAAAAAAATTTAATGCTTAATAGAAAGTATAAATTGAATAGAATAAAGTTTAATAGAGAACGAATGATCAAGATATTTTTACTTCAAAGATGTATACACAATTGCATATAAAATAGCATGTAACCATGAAAGCATATCACATGAAAGGAGCGGAAATAAAATGCAACAATGAGAAGCCAAGAAACAACAGATTGGTAATGAAGTTCACCCAGTGTGGGCTATGTCTTCAGACTCTGCTCAAAGTGAGGAGGTCGCTTTCATTAATCTTCAACAAAAATCAAATTACATGCATGTACAAAAAGACACCTTATACCTCCACTTATGGGGATGACATGAAAATGCACACCTTTGTTGAAGAAATGGATTGCATCATTGAGTTTCTGGTGAAGAATTTTGAAAAATGACTATAAAGTTGACCCCATTCTAACTTGGTCAAAATCTAAACCCTCGGGAATATCAAAGATTCCCCTAAATATTCCTTCACGTTGGTTGGCTGAAATTCTGCTTCTCGGATGATAAATCTGACCTCACCACTATGCTCCTTGTGAAATTTTGAGAAAAATGAGTATAAACTCGACCTAGTTCTGATACTGTGAAAATTTGGCCCCAAGGGAGTCTTTTAGATTCCTCATGATTCCCAAAAGATTCTTCCCTACAAGATGACTGAAGATTTGCTGCTCAGATGAGGAAACTGATTACACCATTAGATTCTTTATGGAAAACTGAGAAAAATGAGTATAAAGTTGACATGTTTCTGCCTATGTAAAAAATGAGCCTCCAAGGGAATCTAAAGATTCCTCAACATTTTGCAAAAAAAATATTCCTGCAATATTCCACTTGTCTCGAAAATCGTTTCGTCATGGTTCCACCTCGGTCATTTGTCAGGGTTCTGCCCTACTACTCTCGGCCTCCGTTTTTTCTACTCGGCCTTCATTTAACGCTCTCTTCCTCCTGTCACACAAGTCAACACAAGTTTTATACAAGGCATTTGACAAATTTTACAAAGCACTAGCATCATGCCTAGCGAACGGGTGTAAAGTTTGTTGGATGGGTGTAAATTTTGTTGGTATTCTCAAGAGTCACAGGTTGAAATCCCGAGACCCATTCACTTTTGTTATATGCTTGTTATATTGTTCATTGTTAAACGTCGTCATCAGAACTTTATAATGTATGGTTCCAAATGTATAAAATGAATGAATGATATTTTAACGTCCACGAGACTAAAAATAGTCTATGGGATTACCATCCTCCTTGTTTTTTTGCTTTTTGTAATTCAATCTTTTTCTTACTAAAATTGATGATGAGCTGACCCAACCTTCTAACAATTCTCTCACTGAAAATACAATTTCACAGAGTTGAAGCAATACGTAAGTGGAACGAAGTACAAGTGTTTGCTGCATTGCTCCGCCTGCAACATTTGTTAGCCCTAATAAGAGAAGGATCCCTAGGCCCTTTTCCTGTTTTAGATTTTCCCCTTGAGAGATGGACACATAGTTCGTTATATCACGAAGTGGGAGTTGAGAAATGTCTCCTTTCCCCATCATGTTTAAAATATCTATCCATTCATCTCTAATGGCTTTTACTATGAGGGCTTTCAAGGTTTCATCATCTAAGTTGTTCATCTTTTCTCTTTTCAAGTTGTATTGAAATCTTTCAAGTAAATCTTCCAAATTTTCATCTTCTTTTTGCATCATTTTGAATACCTCATCCTTGTGATTGGTGGGCATACAATAGTCCAAGTATCTATCCAAAAATGTTTGTTTCATATCATTTCAAGTCCTAATAGATTGAGTGGCCAATCCCATGAACCATTTCAAAGCAGATCCCTTCAAAGTTGAAGGAAACAGTTTGAGTTTTTGAGAGTCTTCCATATAGTCATAGGTTCGGCACACGACTTCAAACTCAAACAGAAATGTTTCAGGATCCTCACTTCGCAATCCATAAAAGTTAGGGAGGACAGATGGTGATATATTTTTCATCGTTGTATGAGTTTCCTCATCAACTATAGGGAATCCAAACAAGTTGTCTCCTTCCCTATTTCTTCCATTATTTCCTTCACCATTGTTGTCTCCATTGTTTCCTCCTCCTCTACCTCTACCTCTAAATCCATCTATTATTTCCTCTGCCATGATAGTTTCTTTAGTGTCCTTAAAGTCCTCTAGTTCTTCTATCAAGGGAGGATGAGAGGGAGTCTCTTCCTTTTCTAAATGAGATTTAGTAGGTGGTATAGGAGAATCCTCTAATTCAGCTGCTCCTTGAATTCCAAAAATCTTAAAGCTAGGGGTAGATGGTGGTGAATCTTGTCTATGCCTTGAAGAATATGGAGTTGTGAAAATCGAACTCTTGGCTTTAGCTATAAACCTTCCCCTAGAATCTCTTGCTCTATGCATGTCATTTTTTATTTTTTATTTTTTAAAAGTTGGGCTAATAATTCTCTTTCTGATCTTCTAGGTCACACTAGGTGCAAGAAGAGAGCATACTTAAGAAATTACTGAACCAATAACTCTCTTTTCTGATCCTCCAGATCACACTAGGTGCAAGAGGAGAGCATACTTCAAGAAGTTATCAAGTTTTCCCTTCTTTTATGATTTTTTTTTTTTTTTAAGAAATTGGCTACCTAGTTACACTTCCCCGGCAACGGCGCCAAAATGTTTGGTCAATTTAGTGTGTCCTAAATTTCTGCATTTAATTTGTCAATCCGGGATTCGTAAGCTGATGAAGTGCGACGCACTATATGTGCAAGATAACCTATTTCTTAACTTTTTGTCGTTTTTGGTTTTCTAAGATGAAATGGAAATTCTAAAAATAAAAACAAGTATGGTTATGTTTGTTCAAGGAAATGATATCCTCTATAATGATTTACCAACTTGAAACTTAAAAAGGAATTTGAAAATTACAATGACAAAACTTGAAAGGAAATGAAAATGTGTTGCTGAAATGAAAAGATGCTGCTAGTCTAATGAATCAAAACAGTGAACTAGTGAGCATGAAACCAAACTATTCTTGCTGCTGTCTAAACACAAAAGAAACTATGCTGAAAGAAATCCAAAATAGCATCAAAGTAAATCTAAATCAAATTACATCAACTTGTCTTCTGATCCCTCATCATTAGTCCAGCTATGATTTTCGGAAGTAACCATAAACAACTTGAGTAACTGACATCTAACTTGCAGAAAGTAAACTAATATCAAACCGTACATTCATAATTCAATCCCTCACCATCAGTCCAGCTGTGGCTTTTGGAGGTAACTGAAGATGTCATGCAAAATTTAATATATCTAATTTCACAGAAAGGAAACTAATACCAAACTACACATTTCATAATACAATCCCTCACCATCAGTCCAGTTGTGGCTTTCAGAGGCAACTGAAAATGTTATGAGCAGTTTAATATATCTAAATTTGCAGAAAGGAAACTAATACTAAACTACACATTTCATAATACAATCCCTCACCATCAGTCCAGCTATGGCTTTCGGAGGCAACTGAAGATGTTATGAGCAGTTTAATATATCTAAATTTAACTACTGAAGCAAATAAGAAAAACTGAATTAAACAAAGCAGTACTGAAATTAAATAGAAACTAAGAAAAACAAATTAGCAGCAGAACAATGTTAATTCCATGTCATTAGTCAAAAATCTATGAAAATGCCCGGGCTGCCTATCTATAACCTGAAACAATAACACTGATCAGTGATTAATAACATAAAACATGAAAGACAGAAGTGAAATGGAAAGCATGAAAGTTCATATGTATCATGAAAAATGCAATGTATAAACATGTGAATGGATTATGGCACAATGAACTTTAAAGAAATAAAATAAGAACTATACACTAATGCACAAAACCTCAGCTGAGCAGGGGCCCTCTACACCAGCCTTGGCAACAATATTCAAGTACGAATTAAGTCTGAAAACAGAGTCTTCTTATATTAAAATGTAGTCATAACAGTAAGGTAGTATTACGGCTCAAAGGCAGCGTAATTACATTACAGAGCAGACTAATAAAAGATAACAAAGACTAATCGATACTAACTCTATATGCGTATGCAAACGCGTTATATATAACAAAAGAAATATAATTGTCTCCTAAAGTTTATGCTGGTGGAGAACACGTAGACCATTACGTCCACGGATCTAGGATCATGGCCGTATTGCAAAGTAAATCTATGAGGAGTGGATGCTTGAATTCGGCTATGGAGCCATGTACAGATGTCGACTTGTCCTCCGCAAGCTCAGAAACGGCCATATGAACCTTCACGTGACACGAAACAGAGTCCTGTCACCGTGAAACTCCATGGTTGACTTCCATGTGGACGCCTTTGACCGCGGCTTCTTTAGATGAGTTTTCTCGAACCAATAGGACATGAACCATGTCCACATCATTTCTGACTTGCCCATGTGGCTCGTTTTTCCTGTAGACACCTGTAACATAGAGTTTCACAAAATAGTTGCGGAAAGTTGCAGCAGCTGCGGAAAGTGGCAAGATTCCGCAGCTAAATGAACCAAATCTAAATCAAACAGCAGACACAAAAATATAGTTAAAAACCATGTTAGATGCTCTTTTGCAATTAACATACAATGATATTGACAACTTGGGAGGTTCAGGTGGGTGAAAAAGGTATAGAAAAGTGTATGGAAAAGATGCAGAATTGAGACTCAACAGTGCTTTACAATGTGTAATTCTCTCCTATATGTTGTAGTTTAGTCGTTCGTTTCATTTACGTCCATTATTCTTGTATCACGTTTTGGAATGCGAGTAGCCCACTGTTTTTGATATGAATTTATCCTGGTTGATACTTATGTCATAACTTGTTTGGCACTTTAAATATGGCTCATGCATGATATGCTGTCTCATTTTCAATTCACCCGTATTTCTGCTATACTAGCTGCTATGAGATGTTATTTACAAATGTTATCATCATGTGTGGATTCTTAATTTCGTAAGCCCACTACAAGCTGGTATATATTTCCGGATGTTGTCTCAATAACAGTTATTATTTTCTTTATTCTACATATGTAGTAGATATTTTGTGACTATCAATCTCTGTGGAGTGTTTAGAATCCAACCCTCTTTGAAATGAAGCTACCTTTGAATTTTCTAATACAATTCGTGTTAGAGTTTCGCATCTTGCCTCTGCAGTATTTCTTTCTCTGTATCAAGCTTCTGAAAGTTTTGGTCCCATTCAAGCTAATTTTCCTATTACAAGAAATAGCATGAGAGCTTTGTTTTGCTAATTATCACTGTCATATCGTATTGCTCCTTGCTGTATAAGATGTCCTAGGCACTGGTCTTTCACAACTCAAGGCTGTCTCTAGGATTGACAACATATTTTTGGCGTCGTTGTCAGGGATATGAAGTTGAAAGAAATTGAAATCCCTGGGCCTCGAAAAAAACTTTATTTACTCTTCAATTAGGTGAGCAAGGAGAGTTGAGAGTTGTATATCCCTCGCCTTGGAGACACCACTTACATTTTTCAGATTAATCTATTTGCAGTCCTGGCTCCTCGGAAGCCACACCTTAGGTCAGATACGTCTTAGCCAAAGACACCCTCTGTGTCTGACCCAGAGAGAATACTACATAGAATAAATTGGAGGGAGAGACAATTCATTCATACTGAGATCCCACAATTCTCTTTAGAAGACTTTCCTTCTTCCTCTTCTCAAGTAGCTCAAGTGCAAGATTCTGACTCTGCTGTAGGAGAAACCGGTTACTACTCAGACAGTCTACCTCTGGGAAATATCCAAGTTAAGGATTAGGCTGAATCAATAGATACCACTCGTTACACTTTCCATCCCACCCCAGAGGCTGAAGAAGTCAAGGAAGTCACTGAAGTATATGTTGTTAATATTCCGCCTTTTTGTCATCACCCCAAGCTGCTGTCCAATACATCCCCATTGTCATTCATACCTCACTTCCACCTCCTCCGCTTACACATCAAACCCTTTTGTTACCTCCACCTCCTCCTCCAATGGAAAATGTTCCGGGTTTCTTGCTGAATAAATATGCCCCCCTGGCATTACCTCAAGTCTTGAATGACATGCCACAGGACTATTTAAAGATCCTGCCATGTTTCAATGGAGAGAACGAGATCGAAGCTCAAAAACACCATGAGATCTTCTGCTCCTTCGCAGAAAATTTGAACGTGGAACATCTTGACGTAGTCCTGAGACTATTTGTGCAATATCTGGATGGTGAAGCCAGGAAATGGTTCAAGACTCTGGGAGATCGTTCTGTCACCACTTGGGATGGAATGGAGGAAACTTTTCTCAGAAAATGGGGAGAAAAGAAAGACCATGGACACTGTCTGACTGAGTTTAATACGCTCAAGAAAATACATAATGAAGGGGCGGCCGAGTTTATTAATAGATTTAACAAGTTATACCTGAGCCTCCCTGCAGAGATGAAGCCGCACCAGATCGCTGCCAAGGTCGTGTTTGTGGCATCTTTTGACTCAGAATTCAGCTTCTCTCTGAGAGAAAGAAAGCCAGCCACCCTGGATGATGCCCAGACAGATGCACTGGAACTCGAAGCAAACTTTGCCTCCACTGGTAAATCCAAGGGAAAATCCGAGCAGGATACTAGAAGAAGGGGAAAGGAAGAAGTATCCACCTCGAACCAAGATAGGGATTCAGCTAATGACAGAATTGAGGAGATGAACAAGATGATCAAGAACCTTTCAAGTAAGCTAGTTAAACTTGAAATGGAGGCAAAGAATTCATCCTCCAAGAATTTCCAAAATACCCCAAACAGAGGTTACAACCCTCAATACAAGAAGCCACCCTTGCAGATATTGCAAAGAGGACAGAAGGAGCAGCAAGATCAGGTACCACACCCTCTATACTTGGAAGGACAAGTAGAGGGCCCTACAGAAGACATCGCTTATGAGCAAGAGGAGGCATACCTTTCCTTCTCAAACAGTGACGAAGTTGAATGCCCCCTACATGAAAGCGACGAAGCAGAGGTGCAGGCACACACATAAGGGAAAACTAATGAAGATAACGAAGATCCTGAGATCGATGAATACTGTAAGCAGTTCGTCGATTTCATGCAAGCTCAGTTCAATAGAAGATATGACCTCAGTTCTTCCAGGAAAAGGACTCGCACTCAGGATCAGGAGGAGGACATACCGCAAGAAGAAGCACCTGCTCAAAAAGAGGCAACGTCTCAAAGGACCTCGGACAAAGGTAAGAGGCCCCTTAACCAATCTTTGCAGTCTGCTGATCAAATTCCTTCATCTTCACAAGTGGCCACACCCCCTTGTGTCAAGCCAATCATAAAGGAAGTTAAGCGTCTTCCCCAGAACAAAGAATCCAAAGAGAAAGAAACAAAAGAGGTGTCAGTAGATAGGCCCTCCTCTGCCTTCAGCTTACAAAAGGAGCTCTAGAAGGTGAAAATCCTAGTTCCCTTAACTGAACTGTTAAAACAACCTGCATATCAGTCCCAGGTCACGTCCTTTATGCTCCCTCCAGAAGTGATACACATTCCAGATAGTCTGAACCTTTAGGAAGAAAGGCCTATGGTTGTTTTTGGTCCGCATGTCGAAGAATTAGATGCTTCTACCCCCCCATTTTATGTGTCTTTAGTAATACATGACCTGCTGCTGCATAACTGTATGTTAGATTCGGGAGCCTCTCATAATCTTTTACCCCTCTCGGTCATGGAACAACTAGGACTACAGATCACCCGCCCATACAAAGACCTTTACTCATTTGGCTCCAAAATATTTAAGTGTCTGGGCATGATAAAGGACTTAGTGGTCAATCTGGCTCAGATCCCAGCAAAAAGTGTAGTGATGGATATAGTGGTGGCTAACATTCTAGCTTGCTTTGGCATGCTACTGTCAAGATCTCGGGGGACCAAAATTGGTGGATCGATCAAGTTGGACTGACCTATGCCATTATCCCTATATCTGGTGGTCAAGAGAGGAGGCTGTACTGAGAAACCAGATTTGTCAAGACAGTTACCAAGGCAGATGACTCAGTTAATTCTCCAGTTTATAGCAGGGAGGGAGATTTCTCCTGTTTAATGCTAGAGGAAGATCAGGAGTACGCTCATGAACCGTCATTTTTCCAGATCAAGACAGAGCAGTCCATAGAGAGTCCTGAATCAGAAATATGTACACTTCATTTTGATGGGGCTAACTCCAGGGAAGGTAATGGGGCTGGGGTGTTATTGATTTCTCCTGCAGGCCAATGGGTCCCTTTATCTTTAAAGCTGGAGTATGAAGCCACAAATAATGTGGCCGAATATGAAGCACTTCTACTGGGGCTGCAGACAGCCAGGAGTATGAACATACAAAGTCTAAAGGTTCTGGGAGATTCAGAACTGGTAGTCAGACAGGTGAGGAATCAGTGCCAAGCAAAACATCCTAGGCTAAGGGCTTATAGGAATGAAGTTTGGGATCTGGTGGAGAATTTATTCTTGGCATTTAATATCCCATTCATGCCTCGGGAGCAAAATAGAATGGCAGACTCCCTTGCAGTGGCTGACAGTACTTTTCGTCCACCTCATAATCTTCTCTTGAGATATGAAATTGAGATACGTTATCGGTCGTCAATCCCAAACAATATCAAACATTGGCAAGTTTTTGAAGATGAAGAGTAGGTGAAGAGATTCTTGGAAACAGTTGGATAATTTTCCAACATGGAGATTGATAGTTGTGAGGAGGAGGAGACTGAAGACACTTCAGGAGATAAGTGGGAAGAAAAGGTAGTTGGCCACAAATTTCCGCAGTTGAAAGGGAATGTCATTCCCCAAGGACTAGTACCCCTAGAAAGGCTATTTAACAAGAATGACGTTCCACTACAACTGAAAAAAGTTGTGGAGGAGAATCAGGTAGAAGATCTGAATCTTGGCACTGAGGCTGACCCCAAGATCGTGAAGCTGTCCAAGAAGGTCTCGGATGAGTATAAACATCTTTACCAGAAGTTATTTCAATCCTATAAAGATGTGTTTGCATGGTCTTATCAAGACCTAAAAACCTTTGATATCAGCATTATGCAGCATAAAATTCCACTGAAGGGAGACGCAATACCACATAAACAGAAGCTTAGACAGATAAATCCCCTGTTTCTACCCTCTATTGAGAAAGAAATTAAGAAAATGCTGAAGGCCAAAATCATTGTACCATTGAGATATTCTGAGTGGGTAGCAAATTTAGTCCCTGTACGGAAGAAGAATGGAGAAATAAGGCTATGTGATGATTTCAGGAATCTAAACAGAGCATCCTTAAAGGATAATTATCCACTGCCGAAGATGGACCACATCCTGTAGAAAGTGGTAGGAGCATCTCGAATGTCGATGATGGATGGATTCTCTAGGTACAATCAGGTGGCTGTACTACCAGAAGATCAAAAGAAGTCTGCCTTTACCACTCCGTGGGGGACATTTATGTATGCCAGGATGCCTTTTGGGTTGATTAACGCAGGGGCCACCTTTCAGAGGGCCATGGACATTTTTTTTATCGGAGAGCAAGATATGTTTGTGGTGGTATATTTGGACGACATTACTGTGTTCTCAAAGGATGATACAGAGCACATTGAACACCTGCGCAGAACCTTCGAGAAGTGCAGAAAGTATGGCTTCTCCCTCAATCCACAGAAGTCTCTGTTTGCACTGGAAGAGGGCAAGCTCTTGGGACATATTGTAACCAAAGATGGAGTAAAGATAGATCCTAAGAGAGTAGAAGTCATAAATGGCATCTCCCTCCCCAGAAATAAAAAATAATTTCAGGTATTCCTAGGTCGTATAAACTTTCTGAGGAGGTTCATCCCTAACTATGTTGAGATAGTTAGGCATATTAATGACATGCTAAAGAAGAACAATGAGGTTAAGTGGTCACAAGAATCACGAGAAGCTTTTGCCAGGATTAAAAATGCATTCGCTGAAGCCCCTATGTTATCCGGGCCAGACTATGCCAAAACTTTTATGATCTTTTCCTTTGCATCACCTCATATAGTTGTAGGAGTGCTGTTGCAGAAAAATGAAGATGGGTACGAGCAGCCTATTGACTTTTTCAGTCAGGTGCTTCGTGATGCTGAGCTGAAATATAACATATTGGAAAAGCAGGCATATGCTCTGGTAAAATCCCTCAAGGCCTTTCGTATGTACGTCCTCCAGTCCCACATCACTGCATTTGTGCCCATAGCAGCTGATAAATATATCCTTATCCAGGGAGATAGTGAAGGAAAAAGAGGAAAATGGATAGCCAAAATATAGGAGTATGAGCTGGACATCCGCCCCACTAAACTAATCAAGGGAAAAGGGTTAGCCAAAATCTTGTCTGAGTCAAATTTTCAAGCTCTGGGAATAAACCTGTCCATGGTGGCAAATGAGGCATCTGAGGGGAAAGAAGAACCACAGGGAGTAGAGATAGCTTCCTAGAAGACACATATGAAGTACCTCACCAGCCAGTGGTACAAGGAGATAGTGGAATATCTTATAACACTAAGTTGCCCACCCAGCTGTGAAAAATCTAAATAAAGAACACTGAGGTTGTAGCCACAAAAGGAGATGGTTTCAAACGGTTGGCTGTACTGGAGGGACCCCTCAGGCATCCTGCTTCTATGCCTGACAGAGGAGGAGGTAGAGGGCATAATGATTGAGTTTCATGAAGGAATCTGTGGGGGCCATTACAGTTGGAGGGCTACTGCTCACAAAGTCCTGAAGGCTGGATTATTCTGGCCCAAAATTTTCGGGGATGTGTTTTCTCGAGTCAGAGCTTGTGATAAATGCCAAAGGTTTGCCGAAAGACAGAAGCTAGCACCTCTACCCATGATCCCTATTCATGTAGATGAACCATTCCAGCAGTGGGGAATTGACTTTATTGGCGAAATACATCCTTCGTCCAGCGGTCAACATAAATGGATATTAACCGCCACGGACTATTTCACAAAGTGGGTGGAAGCTATACTTGCCAAGAGCGCAACAAATACCGTGGTGATGAAATTCATAGAAGAAAACATCATGTCCATATTTGGTTGCCCTGCCAAGATTGTGACCAATAATGCACATGCCTTTAAATCTGCAAAGTTTGTCAACTTCTGTCAACAGTACAACATTTCAGTAGGTCACTCTATAGCCTACTACCCATAGGGAAATGGCCTAGAAGAGTCATCAAATAAAATGCTAGTAAGAGCACTGAAGAAAGCTATCAATGAAAATCAAAAGAATTGGGATTCCTAGCTGAAATTCGCTCTGTGGGCCAATAGGATTACTAGCAAGAGAGCAACTGGGAAGTCCCCATACAAATTAGTATATGGTCGGGCAGCAGTCTTCCCTATGCAGTTAGCTTTACCAGTAGCTCGATTCATGCAGGAAATTCAGGAAGAACCCGATGATGTGGCCAGGAGAATCAACCAGCTGGTGGAGCTAGAAGAAATGCGGAATCAGGTGAGTCAGAGGCTAGTTGAATACTAGGATAAAATGAAGGATCTTTTTTATCAACATGCCAAAGACAAAAAGTTACAGATTGGGGATTTAGTGCTCAGATGGGATATTCGAAGAGCTGAAAAAGGGAAGCACGGTAAATTCGACCCCCTCTAGTTCGGCCCCTTTAAAATTGTTGAACAAGGAGGCAACAATACTTTCAGGCTAGAAATTTACAGGGAGATGTGCTCGACGCTCCTGTAAACGGTCAATTTCTCAAGCCTTATTTCCAGTTCTGATTCGGGATGAGAGAGCCTGATGTATCATATTGTATATTAGTTTTTGTTTTCATCTTCGCTTGAATAATGCATGTGTTGCGATGGATCATGAAGAGGAAATTTAAAATGGCTGAGGAATGGGGTCCACAGAAGATAAACAGGTGGTCTGCTCAAGAATGAACGTGCCGTCCCCAGGTGGAGCCAACATTGATCATTAGTTAACACCATTCATTTTTACGAATTAACCTTTGGATAGACATGTGTTGAATTTTATGGCTGATGGTGAAACATTTAAAAGGTCGATTAAGGGGAAACGATGATGAGACAAGTATCGCGCTTGAAATGAAACATATGTACGAGAAGGGTCAAAATATAAAGCAAAAAGGGTAATGGTAATGCAAAAAGCGCAAAGGTATGGTACAAAGAATATAAAGCGAAATAATTAAAAGGCTTGCCGCAACCATAATATGCAAGTGAGGGAACTCCCCATATGGAATTTTCGCAGGGGTCAAGAAGCGGGAGAGGGAAGAGGCCCATACCCCCGCAGAATTATAGTGACGTGCCACGGGGTGGGCCAAAGGTAAAGGTAACGTGGCAAAGAAAAGCGCGGAATTACAGTGACGTCACATAACGCAATGTGGGCCCTAGAGACTGGTATGTTGTGTATTTAACTCGTCTTGCAAATAATATGTTTCAAGAATCATATGGTTTATCATTAGGGGAATTTTGAGGTCTAAAATGGGCCTCCTAAGAAAAATGTACAACAAAAATAAACTTTATAACAACCAATAGGATTCAAGATGATGATGTCAACCATGGGGGATGATTTACCATTTTTTAAATAAAAGTGTAAAAATATTAAAAAATAATAAAATAATAAAACTACTTTTTCAACTCGTATTTTCAACTTATCTCCCAAAATTTTTACTCAAATTTCGAGCAGGAGTACTCTTTGGATGCAAAATTTAATTCCTCATCCAAGGAGTACCCATGTTGCATAATTTCGATGAACTCTACTACACGAAAAATGAGAAATACATAAAAAATGTGATTGTAATCACGTTTTTTTATGTATTTCTCATTTTTCGTGTAGTAGGACCCATCAAAAGTATGCAACATGGGTACTCCTTGGATGAGGAATTAAATTCCGCATCCAACGAGTACTCCCGCTCTAAATTTGAGTAAAAACTTTGGGAGATAAGTTGAAAATATGAATTGAAAAAGTAGTTTTTTCATTTTTCCCTCTAAAATTTGATGATGTCATCAAATCTTATTTGATTTTTTCCACTATTATTTTATAATTTCCTTAGGAGGCCCATTTAGACCTCAAAATTCCCCTAATGGCGGTAGAGAGGTAAGGTAAGTTTTCTAGGCAAACTGGTACTGAAGCCTGTACCAGTATCAAACTCGACACGCGGTGTTCACCTACTTCCAGCTGACACCCAATCCCTATGCGCCGCGTGCTCCACTGTCAGTGTCCTTACGACACTTCCCCCCATTTACTCCACCTCTCCACATTTTTACCTCAGAATGCTCAGTCATAGATAACAGTCTTCTCGTATTTTACTGCAGTAAAATTCACAGGTTTTCCAGCGACGGTATAAACTAAGTGGGAGCTAGTGCCAAAGTCTACCCAGTCACTATCAACACCCTCGTGTCGTTTTCTGAGCAGATTTCCCTACTGCACAGGTATTTTTTCCCTCATATTCCCTCTGCTTTCCTTTCGTTTTTAATTTTTTTTTATATGTCCGTCATGGGAAGGGGCACACCCAAGAAAACTGAACCAGAGACTCCTCAGGTCCGAGAAACCGTAAACCCTCCCAGGTTTGAGCCTTTTATTGACCTGCAAGCTGGAATCTGTGATCCCCAATACCATTTTCCCATCAGCAGTATAAAACTCGAGATTTTTAGGCACGATGTTGAGAATAGAGATCGATATCGGGTAGTTGTATCAGGTTTATACCATCAGATTACTCCCCCATTTTACCCTGTGGTCGATTTTATTTGCTGGCTTAGGGAGGCCTATGATGAGCGCCGTGGCACATTTACCTCTTCATAGGGGAATAATATTCTTTCTCTTTCCCCCAACATTATCAGGCAAGCCCTCTGGTTTCCCACCAGTGCCACCTATACCAGTTTCAATGAAGTGGCTTTAACCTCCCAGTTCACCAAATTGCCATGGGAACATCAAAACGCCTTCATTTCTTCTATAACCAGCAATGAGGCTACGTCTCTTCCTACTGCAGAACCTTTTCCATTGAATCTGTTCAAAGAGGAAGTGCAGCCCATCCTTTCCCTCATCGTTGTTCTTTTAGGTGTAGGCGGTTTGGGGGAAATTTCCAGGGTATGTGTTTATTTCTTGTGGTTAATGTCTCAAAAGGGGGTAGTTCTGGATATCCCTAGCTTTCTCGCTTCTAATATTCAGACCCAATTCCAAGAGCTTTCAGAAACGGGTCACTTTCGTTTTTGTTCGATGGTCTTCTACCTTTTCTTATATCAGCATGCTGACAAGTTCGAGGGTTTGGGCTTAGATAGGGCATACGATATCAATTCTCAACCCCGACCTGTTTTCGATTGGAACTATTTAGTATGCCAAATACCTAAGGGGTGGGTTATTCTAGGTTCCTAAATGAGTTCATGCCCATCGTCTATACTATCATCCACAATTCGCCCTCACCTAGGGTCTTTCCTGAAATGAAGAGCTGGTTGCAAGCTAGTGAAACCCAGAGCACCGGGGAGTGGTACCTAGTCGACAATTACACTAAAATTTGGGTCTATGGAGCCGAGGTTCCCCCTTACCAGTTGCATGTGTTTCCTACTTGACGAGTTTATGCTCTGGAGTATATTCGGCAGACCCTCAAGGCTAACCAACTCCACTTTGTCCCTACAAAGAAGGGTTTCATCCTAAGACTCCCTATCACTATCGCCCCGTTTGTTGTGAATTCAAGACATGCCCTTCCCATTGTTGAGAAGCTGTTGTAAGGCATGGACCTAAGACAAGGGAATATTTTTCCCTATGATCCTCGGGAGATTATCTCAAACATAAGAAAGAGGAACAAGTCCACTCCTTATGCACATGAATCGAGACCGTTCATGGAGTGGAGGGCTAACTTTGAAACTTGGCCTTTGATTTCGTAGATGGAGATAGATTCATCTGCCACAGGGGAATGAGAAGACGTCAATAAAGGCCAAGGAGAAGAATAAGTGGGTCCCTCAGGAGCAGGTTCGCCCCTTCGCAAAAAACAGAAAATAGTCTCAAGGGAGGCAGAGGTTATAGGGGAAGAACAGCTTCTTGAACCGTTTAAACCATATGGCCAGCTCGACAGAAGCAATGCAGAGATCAAAGTACTGAGAGACAGTGTCACCTCCTCTGACTCCTCTGAAGTCTCACAGGCCATCGGAGATTATACCTCACCAGTTGCAGTTGAAAGGATCCAGAGAAACAGAACGATCAGGGATAAGTGCAAAGCCGAGTTGGAAGGGTACGTCGAGAAATATCACACCAGGGTTTCAGCTTCCATGAATGTGGAAACAGAGCACCTAGTATTGTCTATGGCCGAGGCCATCTTGGACCCTGATGCAGGTACCACTAGTTATAGGGTGCTATAATATGAAATTGACATGGCCAAAGTACTAGCACCCGACAAATGCAATATGTTTCAGGTGGTGGGCGATATGTTGAAGGAAGAGGTAATGCGGGTCACTATTGCACTAAGAAAATTGGAGAAAAAGCATGAACAGGTGAGGGCAACCCTAAAAAATGAATAGGCAAACTCCTGTGCCAAGGCGAATCAAATACAAGGCCTCATGGAGTCGATCAAAGGAAAAGAAACTGGAGACATCAACCCTCAGCGCTATGTCATAGATCAATTACAGAGGGAGGTTGCGTCATTAAAAATTAAGGTTAGCATATTGGCCTCCCACCATGTTCAAATGGCTGAATTGGCGCAAGTAGAGAAAGAAAAAGCAGAATTGGCTGACACACTGGCAAAGGAGAAGGAGGAAAAAGAAAAAATGGTAGAAACAATCGCCACTCTTTAGAGTAGGTTGACGGAGCTGTAAAACACCTCGGACACGCACAGCTGTGCGCCTACTACAACCCCACCAAAGACGAGTTCGCTGTCAGAGTAGCTGAACGCAACAAAAGATCCAAATGATATATTAGAAAAACAGGCATCCACCGCGAGTCAGAGGATCACTGATTTGGAAAACTCCCTGGCTGAGAATACCAGAAAAATAGAGACACTGCAGAAAGAGATTGAACAAGAGAAGAAGGCAAGAGCCGACCAGCAGAAGACCATCAATGATCTCAACACCCGCATGAAAGGTAACATCACCCTCAGAGAAGGAAGAAAGATTATTTGGTCAGAGATCATTTCAGCAGTAACAGAGCAGTGGGAGTTCCTAAAAGTCATCAAGAAAATAAAATCTTATGTACTCTATCTCAGGAGGAAGTTTCAGGAAGGGGATCTCGACCTGTCCAGCAGAGCCCAACATGCCAGGGAATATGTTTCTTTCTTGAAAGGGTTGAGAGCTAGTGAGACGGAGCAGCATGGCATTGCAAGCTGGTTTAAGGAAGTCGTCAAATGCCAAAATATTGTTGACAAGGATTCGGCCCGCGTTATGGCTTTGAGGGCCCTATAACAGTTGGCAGCCAGCGTGGACCGATTTGATGTTTTTTGGGCCGAGATCACCACGGCAGGAATTACATCATGATGGGACCCTACCACCCCTTCCATACTACGATAATTACCAGAATATGAAGCACGGCTCCAGGAAGAAAGGGACCGGACGGACGCCTTGTCAGATAAAACTGCTCGGTTAAAAGCAAAAACAATTGTCTCAGCGCTCCGCCCAGAGTTCGTCCTCCTTCATCTAATAAAACATAAGATACCTACTGAGGTGAGCCTAAATGATCTCACTGAGGCCTTTATCAAGGTGGAAGGATTTTCTGCTATGCCTGAACCTTCAGCGGACAGTCAGCAGAGGTGCACCCAATTTTCCAGCCAGATCACCAGCTCATCCGCAAATGTTCCACCACCTATGTCAGCAACCGCCTCAACCCCGTCTCACCAATGAAACAATGTTAATTCATGATCCGGTCCTAGCGGCCTTTTTATTTTTACTTTAGTTAGTTATTTTCAAGTTTCAAGTGGAATTTATGTTTCACTCCAGCATTTTACTTTTTTGCTAAGACTATTATTTAACATTTTGTTTCAGAACGGCCAATGCCTAACTGTAAATGATGAGAGGCCTTTATTCCTCATCATAAGTTTTGGTTATTTTGATAAGGACCTTTAACAAATTTTTGACATGCGTAGAAGATATTTTTCCAAAAAATATCTTCTCGCTCATGTATGGAGGTTTCTATATAAGATAGATTAGAAGAGGGAAACTGGTTCCAAATTTTCTTAAGAATTGACTGTAGAATAATTTCTTGTATGCATTTTGTGGAAGCTTTAATACAAATGTGAGGAGCCCATTGGGTCTCAATGAGAAGGAGTTTTATCTTTGATGAGGATTCTGGTCTTGGTTCTTTACAGTGTGTAATTCTCTCCTATATGTTGTAGTTTAGCCGTTCGTTTCATTTACGTCCACTATTCTTGTATCACGTTTTGGAATGCAAGTAGCCCACTGTTTTTTATATAAATTTATCCTGGTTGATACTTATGTCATAACCTATTTGGCACTTTAAATATGGCTCATGCGTGATATGCTGTCTCATTTTCAATTCACCCGTATTTCTGCTATACTAGCTGCTATGAGATGTTATTTACAAATGTTATCATCATGTGTGGACTCTTAATTTCATAAGCCCACTACAAGCTGGTATATATTTCTGGATGTTGCCTCAATAACAGTTAGTATTTTCTTTATTCTACGTATGCGGTAGATATTTTGTGACTATCAATCTCTGTGGAGTGTTTAGAATCCAGCCCTCTTTGCAGTGAAGCTGCCTTTGAATTGTCTAATACAATTCGTGTTAGAGTTTCACATCTTGCCTCTGCAGTATTTCTTTCTCTGTATCAAGCTTCTGAAAGTTTTGGTCCCATTCAAGCTAATTTTCATGTTACAATAAATAGCATGAGAGCTTTGTTCTGCTAATTATCGTTGTCATATCATATTGCTCCTTGCTGTATAAGATGTCCTAGGCACTGGTCTTTCACAACTCAAGGCTGTCTCTAGGATTGACAACAGTTGATATAATATTAACATTAATAAATATAAAAATATAATAATAATACAAAAATAATAAATATATTATAAAATATCATTTTTATTATATTATAAATATGATAATAACTATAACAATTATATTAGCAATATATAATAATAATTATTGTATTATAATAATACGATAATATTATTAACATTATCAATATTGATATCATTAACCATTATTGGTGTTATAATCAAAGGCATTATAAATCCTAGGAAATAATATTAAACTCAAATTATTAATATTATAAACCTAAGAGATTATTATTATAAACCCAACGGATTAATATTAAAAACCCAAGGGATTAATATTGAGAACCCCTGAGATTAATATTATACCGTTGGAATCCATGAAGGAAACCCAAGGGATTATAACTATAAATCCAAAGGATTAATATTAAAAACCCAAAGGATTAATATTGAGAACCCAATAGATTAATATTATACCCTTGGGATCCATGAAGGAGGGGGGTGCAACTTAGAAAATGGTTCCACCTTTGGTGAAGAAGAAGAATCCCTAGATCCATCAAGGGAGAAAAATCTTGAACAAGATGCACGGGGTCTTCAGTTAATCAACCTCTGACAAATCACCTCCATTCATGGAACACCAAATAATACCCCTAATTTGAATACATTTTTGAAAATACCTCTAAAAATGACATTATTTAACCCCCTACCAGTACAAACCCAATACACCTTGCTAATTAAAAAAAAACTTACTTTCACTAGATATTATAGGTATCCATTTTTTCAATTAAATTTTTTTACACCCCCTTATATTTTTTCATTAACTTTGAGCTCCATTTTTTATACTTGCCAATATAAAAACCCTTTACCACCTAATATATGTTCAATATATTATGTCATTTTTTCCTCAATATATATCCCCCAATATGAATGTGCATGGTATGACATTTCTCCCCAAGTGAATCCCCCGCGACAAGATGTGAGTGAAAATGACACATTTTGTGGATCAATTTTCTCCTCTAGTCACTTTAAATATCTTCATGAAAATATCTATTTGAAGAGGCAACTCATATCATCTCTTGAAGAGATTAAGAAATTCATAGTTATAGTGAAAAGAGAATATAATATTAAAAGAGGTGGTGTTGAATCTTCAGTAGCATGCGTAGAACTGTGAAGCATTGAATAGTAACCATTGTTCCCCTCAAGACAAGACAATACACCTAGGTGAACATAACTTAGCAACAACATTAAAGGGACCCACAAATTTGGTTAAAGGAAGACTCGAGAACGCAACAATAGTAGAAAAAATAACACAATAGCAAGGATACCAAATGATCTCCATAAATCAAAACAAAGGTATGAAACACCTCATACTATTTTTTTTGTAATAGTGCAGGGACTGTTTCCTCCATGTGTCCATAAGAAATGAATAAGGTGCAACAACATAGCTGGAATGTTCAATTTTAGCCACAAATATGAATTCCTCAGAAGGAAAATTAAAACATCCAAGCATAGAGAGCCTTTTACCTTCAAAGGCAATATGACCAATGCCCCAATAATTGCATGAGAATGAGTGTGAGCCCAATAAAATGGAAAATTGGAAGCTTTGGCAAGATAACTAATTCCTTTGTATCGGTCTTAAATAAAAATGAATGGTATAGGTGTAACAAGTTTGGGCATAAAGAGACGACATGTAGATTAGCCATGAAATCCTCATTTAAAAATGCTACAAACAAAGGCATGAATCATGAGGAAAGAAAGAACAGAGAATTGTAGAAGAGATATTTTAGCACTCAAAAGAAAGGCAGATCAAATGGTGCATGGAGGAAACATAGAAAAATGTTTGATTTTGAAGATAATCAACATATTTTTAATATATTAGACTCACAAATTCTTACATTTAAGCTCTCTTATATAGCTTAGAGTGGGCAGAGACTCAAATCAGACAAGAGGAACAAGAGCTCTGTTGGATCTTCATTGTAGTACAAGAAGGAAGGAGGCACAGACAGTGAGAAAGAAGAATAAGAGGTAAATTAAAAATTATCTTTAATTAGTGCTAGCAATAATAAATGTGTGGTATGTATGCTTAGAAAATGCAAGATAGTCACCCAGTCAGGAAAACCAAAATAAGAAATCGAGTCATATCCACTTGTGGAAGAAAAATGAAGATAATATAGTCATGGGGAGTATATCTCTTGTTCCTCCTCATTTAAAAGAAGAGATTGGCTTCAAGGGAAGCCAAAAAGGCTAGATGCAAGGAGCATAAAGGAGCATGCTAATGAATTCATCTGAGGGATAAGAGAAGTATTGAATTTTGTTATCAAATCAGACAGATAGATGGTGGTGATATATTTACTACTAATGCAAGTATTATTTGCATATTTCTAATACAAAGAAGAAGCATGGCCACAAGGGGAGTAATAATCAAGAAAATATTTGAGTATCAGATTATGCATTGAAAATTGGTATTATTAACTAGTATCAGTTGTGTGTTGCATGACAGAGGCTAATGGTTTTGATGCATGTTATTTTGAGTTGTTGATATGATAAATGGATTGACTCTAATGATTTTATTCCAATTGATACTAGGCATAAAATTTTTTGGTGAAAGAAGCATGATCGAAGGATTATATCACTCTGTTATCAAGTGCTTAACAATTTTCTATCACTATCATTAATTCAATAATTTGCATCAGTTCAACACTCAGTATCAAAGGTAATATCAATTGGTATTTTCAGTCATTAGATCATTTGTTCGAGTATGTTTTTCGTGTTGTAAATATGAGATTGTAAGTCCAAGTGTTGGTAAATGAGTTCTGATTTATATGACTGGTTCTTGATGAGTCAAATGTATCATGGTGAGTCTTTGGTCAATAGAATTATTCCAAGTGAAATACACAGACAGATTTTTTTAGGAATGCATTGATGAGAGTCCCACTATGTTTTTCAGTTAAGCACCTCTAAGTGTTGTACTTGTTTTTCATCAGTTGAAAATTCGTGGTTTCATGCATAGGAAAGGTTATTCTTGTTGCTAGAGGTAAGGTGTATGTTTCTAGGTTGACATTGTTATGAATGTAATCCTAGCTGAGACTCAGAATAGTGGGAATAATTTTCTCATGACTCAGTTGCAAAAGCATGTGTTGCTTCAACAAGAGATCCTTCTTTCTTGCTTGAGGGAGATATTGGGAGTAAATGTTGCTTTTCCTTCAACTCAATCTTCTTCACATGAAAAAGAGGAAGTTTCTTGGATCAGATCATAGGTACGTAAGGTTTTCAGCATAAGAGAAAGTAGTTGATAAGTCCACAAGATCAGAAGATAGAGGGATATTTTTGACAAGGGGAGCATGTTAGTATATTTTCCATTGATGTCAAAGGGGGAGAAGTATTTATGATACAATACAAGATGGTAAATGATCATTATCAAAGCACAAGGAGAAGTATCGAAGAAAATTAATGATCATTTGTAATGATGCGTTTTTTGATATTGGTTTTTCCATCAATGCCAAAGGGGGAGATCATTGGAAATATGTTGTCATTAATGGCAAAGGAAATGACAAAGGATGGAAAAGGAAACTACATTGGTACATATGTTGCCATTGGTGGCCAAGAAAAATATTAATGGAAAAGGAGATAATAGAGGTGGCATAGGCAAAATAGAAGGAAATGGAAAAGGTGGCACACACAAAGAAAAGGCAAAGGCAAAAAGAATTGTAACTTTTAAAGGCAATGGAAAATAGTGGCAAAGGAAATTAAGTGGTTCAAGTATTTTAGAGCCAAAGCTTGTGTAGCATATCATATCATATCCAGATGAAACCCACTTGGATTCATAGAGTACTGAAAGAGATTTCATTGGTATGTGGAAGTCTAGAAATGGCCTCATGGATTGTAAGATAGAGAAAGTCAAATTTTAGTGCCCTTAAGTCAACATTAGTAGAGTTAGAGCATAGTTACAGGTGGTTGGATGCATTTTGGCTCATATAAAAGTTGGAATACATAGAGAAAAGGTTGGTAGTGCCTCTATGTGAAGCTCCAAGAAAACGTGGTTGGAGGAAAAGAATTGGGGATACATTTCATTGGCCACAGGTGGAACCCACCCGACAGGCTTACTCAGATGCAGTTACCCCGAAAATATGTTAATAGTAAGAAAAATTAAGTGTTGAGATGCAATAGAGTATATGGATCCCACTAAAAAATGATATCCCGAAATTATCACGCCATCGCAATCCTTTTAGAACACAAAAGGAACAGAGGAGGAGGTAGGCTTCGAGACACAACATCAAAGCATCTTCCAGCATAATTTGACCAAAGGATCCCACTCCGATATATCAACTCATTGAGGGCTAGCACGGAGGTTTAACAGAGTTGCAGTGTAGTAGAGAAACAACCTAGCAGAAGAAAAAAAGGGAAAAGCATTGGGCCATGTGGCAGATTTCTGACAACACCTAAGACGACTCTATAGATATGCTTGGTGGTCACAAGAGGTGGTGTTGGTACCATTTCATGACTCATCTTTTTACCTAAAAACTTCATTTTATCCATCATTTTCCTCATTTAACCTTCATAAATCTCTCATACCCCTTTGAAACTGATTAATGTAATGCCATTATTATTATTATTTTTACATTGGAATTAATTTTAGAACTTTTTGTGTTAAAACTAGGATTTTTCAGAAAATTACAGGTTTTCATAACTTCCTGTAACGGTTTTACGTTCTGACACGTTGCATGACAGGTTGGCCAAATCGACTATTGAGGGCTTATTTCTGAATGTACAAGGATGGTGAAATATCTATCCACATCCAGATTCGAAGTCCACAAGCGGTTGGTCAACGCTGGTCAACCTCATCCATTTCAGTAGAAAATCCTGAGCAATTAATGAACAAACTTGATATTTTTCTTGTAAAAAGGGATCTAAACTAATTTGACTCCTTTGGGAAGTCATTTATGATTTTTAGGAATATGAATAGCCTCTTTTTGTTATGTAATTCAATGATAAATAGTTAGAAGAAAAATATTGAAGGCTAGACACAAGACATGAGACAATACGTGACAAGCTTCAAATTTTGGTTTATGTAATTGGCTTTCATAATTTAATACATACGAGATTTAGTTCTTCATGGTGTTATAGTCCATCATTTTCTTCATTTGAGTTATCTCAAGTGTGATTGCAAAGTGTGGAGGGCCCCCAGTACAGTGCTGGTACACTTTCTTTGTGTTTTTTTTTTTAAATTTAAATTTGCATATTCAGATCTGATAGTACATTTCTATTCTTATGCTACAAGTTCATGAATCAGAATTAAAAGTTGTGTTTACTATTTCATTTATAATTTCTATTTAATGGTCATGGTTATAATTTCAGAATTCAATTTGTAGTCTAGTGACTAAACCTTGTAAGAGGATTTAGCTATTGATTGACTTCAAGATTATTGCCTTGCTTTTTGTTTTGAATGAGTATGATTGATGAGTGTGTTGGTTTAAGACTTAGAAGAGATAACTTATTTTAGTGTGTTAATCTAAGAATTTGGAAGAGGTTCTATGAATTGAGTCCTTGTAAAAGAACTAGAATCTCAGACAAACCATAAGAAATTTGTTTTTAGGAGATTATATTTGTTTTTTTTTAGAAGGTGTTCAAGTGTGGAAGGAGACAAAGAAAAATCTTTTGTAAGAGAGTATTGATCCTAATACACTAAACCCTCATTTAGGAGACCAAATATTTTTAGATCTATATATTTTAGATAAGTACCTCTATGTGTACCTACTCAGATTGATAAGAAATTAAATCATAATCTAAACTAGCAGATTGGCCCAAAAATTTTGGCGTCGTTGCTGGGGAGGTGCAACTAGAAGGATTTTTCTTAAGAAAAAACACAAAAAAAAATCTTTAAAAAAAAAAAAAACATAGATTTAGTTTCAATTCTTTATTTTGTTAAGCCATGATTCCTTATGTCTAGACCTAGGGATGAAAAAGGCAGATTTATAAAAACCCCCCATCCAAAAACTAACCCACCATTGGGAGCATAAACTTTAGAGAAGGTTGAATTTACAACACCAACTGAAAATGTTACTATAGAATAACTTGAGGCAAAACAAAAATCAGGCTCGAGACTTACTCTTATTGAAAGACAAATTATTTTGGCATATGAAGCAAGGAGAAAACATATACCTGAATCTTCTATAGTAAGAGAAAGTGGTAAAAGAACCCAACAACCTCTTGAACAAATTGACCTTGAAAGGCCTCAAGGGAAAGAGAAATTAGAAGAACGGCATACTAAAATGGCTGAGGAAGGAGGAGAATCAGCAAGAGGACCTACTGCAGAACAAATGAGAGAATATGAGAGACAACAAGAGGAAAGGAGAAGACAAAGAGAACTTGAACAAAGACAAAGAGAACTTGAACAAAAACAAAGAAATGATTAAAATTAAAACCCAAGAGAGGAAGAGGAGTCAACATTTAAATTTCCCATTCGAGAAGAAAACAATGATGAAGAAATTAAAATGAAAAATATACCCCCATCTGTATTGCCAAATTTTTATGGCATGGCATCTGAAGACCCTGATTCATTTTTATTTGAATTTGATATAGTATTTTGAACGTATGGGTATACAGATGATGCACACAGACTTAGACTTTTTCCTGCCACATTAAAAGCATCAGCACTTAGGTGGTTTATGGGATTAGGTGAACATGTAGTGACTGATTGGAATGACATGAGGAAAATCTTCTTGAAAAAGTATCAACCTTACTGTCGATCAAAAGATTCCAAAGATGAAATTTTTAGAATGAATCACTAAGAAAATGAAACCTTAGAAGAATACTTGGAAAGGTTTTTATATAATCTGAAAAAATAAAAGCATAGAACCATGTCTATTGATATTATTCGAACAATATTCCTAAAAGGCATCCGAGAAGAATATTTAGATGACCTTAATCTAATGGGTAAAGGTGATATCTCTAATTTACCCTTTGATGAGATTGCAGATTTATGTGAATTTAAGTATTCTAGAAGTAAAGCAAGGAGTGGAAAAAGAACTATGACATCTAAAGCCACTAAATCTGCCACATCAAGTGTTACAAGAGCTGAAATAGGCAACTTATTTGAAGACTTTAAAACAGACCTATTAAGCACCTTGGGAAATCAAATAGATATGATAAAAACAAAGAAGAGACAAGAAGAAGAAGACCAATTGATGGTTGTCTTCTATCCAAAATGTAGAAAAAGGCATGCTTTAAAGGAATGTGCTTTAGAAAATGTTCAGGTTTGTGCATTTTGTACGGGAAATCATGATATTCTTAATTGTTCTAAGATGAAGGTTTTGTAGAATTACAATTTGGAAGCTAATGCAGAAATGGAGAACTTATATCTCATGGGAGCTAGAAGACCATGGCAAATGAGACCTCCAGGTATGTTTCAAACTCCAAATTTACAATTTCCTGCACATTATCAAATTCCTATTCAAAAGTCTTGGAACATTCATATGCCTTGGCAAGATTGGTCTAATCAGCAACAACAATCTTATCCACAAAAAGGATGGAAAAGATATTCATATCCTCAACAACAAATTCCTTCACAATATCGTCAATAGCCAGCTGTTTATCAACCAAAAAATCCTCAACAAACAATAACTGCTCCTCCACAAATAAATTCACCACCATTACAACTACCTTCTAACCAGCCTCCTAGACCTACTCAAATACATGCTTAACCTATAGCTAACCCAAATAATAGAGTAGACAGACCAGCATATAGTGTAGATGAGGGAACATCTTACCCAATTATACCTTTGAAAAACATTGAGCTTAGGTCTCGTCGAACTCTTCAAACAAAACCTCCAGCAGCTACAAAGAAAAAAGAAACAAGAATGATGAACTTCCAAGCAAACAAGATGATGAAATACAAAACAAACAAAGGTAAACACTGAATCCACCTCCTTTTCCTGAGAGATTAATCCAAGCAAAATTACCAATGCCTTTGCCTCAATTTGATGTTCTAGATGAATTAAGGAATGTTTATGTTAAAATTCCATTACTTCAGGCAATAAAAGACATTCCAATATGCACCAAAGCCATTAAAGAGTTATGTATTAAAAAGCCTACAAAGAAAAGAATTGATTCACAAACCATTCATGTCATTGGAAATTTAGTTGGCCTAATGTCAAATGTTATTTCAATGGAGAAGTATGTTGACCCTGGTATTCCTAGAGTTATCGCAATCATTAACAACATTTCCATTCCAAATACCTTGATTGATCTTGGAGCTTCCATCAATGTGATGACACTAGAAACAATGAAAACATTACAGCTCAGAGACTTACAATTAACACCAATTATCATGTAGCTAGCTGATAGATCCAAAGTCATTCTTGAAGGGATATTGGAAGATATAATTGTCTTAGTAGACTTTTGGGAGTATCCAGTAGAAATTTTAGTACTCCAGCCAAAGTCCAATTTAGGAGGACATCCTATCATACTTGGCAGGCCATGGTTGGCAATTGCTGATGCATTTATTGGGTGTAGATCTGGCAACATGACCATTTCTAGAGGGACAGAAAGAAAACAACTTACCTTATACCCATCATCAAAATCTCCAGCAATAGCTCATAACCTATGGCTTGATGACAAATATAATGACAAAGAGGAAGTTCACTCTATTTTGAGCATTAACCAAATCTATGATTTTCAAGAATATAACAATGAAGATTTGGTAGAATTGTTTATTTCTCAACCTGATATTTCAGAGGAATTGAGAAATGAACAATATAATGCTGCAGATGAACTACTAGCACAATTCTTTTAGGAAAATGTTACCATTCAGTCTCTACAAACATTTTTTGAAGACATTTTTCTTATTCATTCCATGACAAACACACAAAGAAAAACCATAGAGATTAGTCTAGGAAAAACATTAAACATTGGAACACTCCTAGATTCATCTCAGGAACAAAAGTTGATTGAATTATTGACAAAATACCAAAATGAAGTTTTTTGGGACTATAATAATATGCAGGGAATCCACACAGAAACTTGCACTCACCATATTTACACAGACACTAATATAAGACCAGTGAGGTAGCCACAGAGAAGGATGAACCCTATGCTTCAGGAAATTGTAAGAGATGAATTGCAAAAGTTACTGAAGGTAAATTTCATTTACCCCATCTCTGACAGCCAGTGGGTGTCTCCATTAGTGATAGTACCCAAGAAAAATGGTAAGCGGAGACTCCGTGTTGATTACAGAGAGCTCAATAAAGCAACCCTTGAAGACTATTTTCCATTGCCATTTATTGACCAAGTTTTGGACACATTATCTGGGAAATGATCATTTTCCTTCCTTGATGGTTTTAGTGGTTATAACCAGATCAACATAGCCTGAGAGGACCAGGACAAAACAACTTTTACTTGTCCCTGGGGCACATATTCTTACAATGTTTTACCATTTGGATTGTGTAATGCTCCAGCAACATTTCAGAGAGTAGTATTAGCTATTTTTGTTGATCTAGTTCATGATTGTCTTGAAGTATATATGGATGATTTTTCAGTATATGGTAACTCTTTTGATCAATCATTGCAAAACCTTGAGAAAGTCCTGAAAAGATGTATAGAAACCAATTTATCCCTAAGTAATGAAAAATGTTATATGATGTTAAATGAAGGGGTACTATTGGGTCATTATGTTTCTTCAGAAGGAATGAAAGTAGATCAATCAAAAATTCAAATTATTGTTAATCTACCAATACAAAAAACTCAAAAAGATGTGAGAAGACTTCTTGGTTATGCAATTTATTACAGGAGATTTATTGAACATTTTAGTAATCTATAGCTTTTGCTTTGTTTAAGCTTCTTGCAAAAGATGTATCTTTCAATTGGAATGATAATTGTCAAGCATCTTTTGAAAAGCTTAAAGAGAAATTATCCACTACTCCAGTTCTAAAAGGACCTAATTGGAATGTACCTTTCCACATCACCATTGATGCATCTCATACAACGATAGGTTCTTCATTAGCGAAAAAATAAGAATCTTTAAGTTATGTCATTTATTTCATTAGTAAGAATCTGACACCTGCATAAATCAACTACATAGTAACTTAGAAGGAAAATCTTGCAATTATACATGCTGTGAACAAATTTCATCATTACATAACTTATTATGAAGTCTTTATTCATATTGATCACTCTACCATTAGGTACTTAATGAATAAACCCATAACTAATGGTAGAGTCACCAGATGGTTGCTATTATTACAGGAATTTAATGTTACAGTGTTGGACAAACCAGGTAAAGAAAACCAGGTGGCAGACTTATTTTCTAGACTCCACAATCCAGGTGAAGTTGTTCTAGTTGAAGATTCTTTTCCTGATGAACATTTATTTGCAATTTCAATATTGAATCCATGGTATGATTACTTAGCTAACTATCTCTCAATAGGAAAAATACCTCCATCCTTTAGTTCAAAGGAGAAGAAAAGACTAATCAAGAAAAGTGCCAGATACTCATGGGTTAATGGAGATTTGTTTTATACTAGTTATGATATGATTATTAGGAGATGCATAAGAGATGATGAAATTCTTGATATATTAAAATCTTGCCATGATGAACCTTGTGGTGGCCATTTTGCAGCTAAAAGAACAACATTCAAAATCCTCAGTCTTGGCTATTATTGGCGATCAATTTTCAAATATTCAAAGAAATATGTAAGAATTTGTGACAGTTTCCAACCATGGGCAGACCAACTGCCTCAGATCAGATGCCACTACAACCTCAAGTACATCAAGAGCCATTTGAAAAATGGGCTGTAGATTTTGTTGGACCCATTAATCCACCTTGTAAGGGTAAAAAGTACATCCTAGTATGTACTAACTATGTAAATAAATGGGTTGAAGCAAAGGCACTTGTCAGAGAAACTAAGAAAACAGTGGTCAATTTCCTTTTTGAAGAAATATTTGTCAGATATGGAGTGCCTAGAGAAATATTAAAAGATCAAGGTAATCAATTTACTTCAAGATTGGTTCAAGACATCACTGAAAAGTACAAAATTAAACATAGAAGGAGTACACCCTATCATCCACAGGCCAATGGCCAGGTGGAGTCTACAAATAAAACTATAGAAGGAATCATTACCAAAACAATGGCAATGAATAAAAAGGACTGGGAGGATAAGCTCAAGGATGCTCTCTGGGCTTATAAAATCACATGGAAAGATACAACAGGATTTACACCTTATGAGATGGTGTATGGTAAAGAGGTAATGCTTCCTATTGAATTTCAAATACACACTTACAAGTTGGCTGTATATTTAGACATTGATCTTAATGAGGCTAAAAAACAAAGGATCATGCAATTGAATCGATTGGATGAAATGAGACAGCAAGCATTGGAAAGGACAATACTTATGCAAAAACAAAGGAAGCAATGGCATGACACACACATCAAAAAGAAACAATTTCAAGAAGGTGACTGGGCTTTACTTTTTTACTCTAAATTTAAAGATCATAAGGCCAAGTTTACAACACATTAGATGGGCCCTTATGAAATTTTTCAAGTTTTTGAAAATGGATCAATAAAACTTAGTACCATTGACCAAGAAGGAAGAACATTTATAGTGAATGGACATAGGTTGAAGCTTTATCACAAGCCTATAAGAAAAGACGATTTCATTCAAACAGTGACATAGCAGAAGGAGGTTGAGATAGTACAGGAGGTTGAGATAGTACACCAATCAGTTGTCACATCTTTACCATAATCATTTCTATTTTTCTTCAAAATATTTTAAGAAAAAACAAATTTAAAAATATATAAAAAATAAAAAAAAACATTAAAAATCAAAACAAAATAAAAATTTTAGATGTGAAAACCAGACTCTGGCACAATCTAAACTAGAATTCTTACAAGATAACCAAGAAATTGGCCAGTAAGAATTCATTTTTTTTCATTTCTGTCAAAGTAATTTTCACTTTCCCATTTTTAATAATGACTTGAGGAAAAGTTAATGAATAAGCAAGGGAGAAGAAAAAGTGACTTTTCATATTTTCTTTCATCTCCTCATTTCCAGAATTTCAATAAGCAAAAGATTTGTTTTATGATTGATTGTTCAAAGGAGCTTTTTTAATTGATTTCCAGCATAAGGACCTGTTCATCATTAAAATATCGTGACAGAGGGATCTGTTCAAGCAAGACTACTTCAGTTCAAGGGCTGCATTAACATGTCTATAAGATTAAACAAGCCAGATTTCAACGACATATATCAGACGGACCTGTTGCATGCTCATCTTCAGAAAGGGACTTGTTTAGAAGAAGAAGACCAGTCATACCTGCACAAAGCTAGCCAGTCAAAGGGAGATTAAAAAGGAACTAGTAAAGGACTGTAAGATTCTTGTTTTACTACTTAAATTTCTATGTTAATTTAAGTGTTAAATAATTAATTTATGGTTAATTATTGACATCAGTTTCATAACCTATACTCTTAATCATTTTTACCTATACCAATATATTAGTTCTGTTTTCATTCAACCTATACCACTACCCTTAACCATTTCAACATATATTCTTAACCATTACCCTTAAAAAAATCATGGACTATATCTACAACACTACATTCCATTGCCATTCATCTTATATCTATACGCTTTTAACCCCTCACCACTACTGTTAAAAAATACTAAACCCTCAAACCTATTCTATAGCCTATATCTATACCCCTTTAAGCCCTTTTGAAACCTTAATTCAAAATTTCAAATCTGACAAGCCAGTACCAACGGATCTATAAGGCCTCTCCGCGGCCTTATTAGACATTAAACTAGATACATTTGTCTAAAAGACCGCTGCCAATATCATTTCATTCTGTCCTCTGCAATATCATTTCACTCCATCCTCCACCACCACGACTACACTTTCTGCAACTACAATTATGCCCTATGCAACCATGACCATATCTTCTACACCCATAACTATATCAAAATCATTCTGTCTTTTATTTCATTGCCCTCTGCAACCATAACTGCATCATTTCATATACACAAGTGCAGACTTTGAGATGGGTCGGTGTAGTTTTAATTTTCTTTTTTCTTTTTTTTAAAAGGAAAACTTTAGTTGCTGGGTTCTATTGTATAAACACTGGGGAGAATTGTTGAAGAGAATTCCCATCCATACGCGGATACATGCAAGCCAGGATATGCTACTCGGGCAGAGGAGAAAATATAGAAACCAGGGTTTATCCAAACACGTGGAGATCAGCCCAGAAACTTTAGGAGAGACGCAACAAAAGAGGTAACTGTCAAATACCATAGGTAAATTTTTTTTTTAAGAAGATAGGGTAATTAGAATAGAAGAATTTAATGGCAAATAGAGTAGAACCGGAGAAGTTAGACAATTCGAAATTAGATGAAGACTGTGTTAAAATTTTGAGAGACAGACAATGGTTGATATTTTTAGAAACATTTAATGGGCATAATGAAGAAATCACAAAGAAATTTTCTTCTTCCTTTAATGGAGAAAGAGCCATAATATGAAACCTCTCATTCAAGGTTTCAGAGGATACTATTGCTCAAACAATAGGCATCAGTCCAAAGGGTGAAAAATACTTCAAAACCAAGCAATTCAATGAAAAATCATGGACACAATTTGTATCTAGATCCAGAGTGTCCTCAGTGAATTGGAAAATCAGAGTTTCTAGAAGTTGGCTTGTTCATCCTTGGGATGAAATGGTCTATATACTTCAGAAATTTATCACATGTGAAGGCAGATATAGCATAGTGTATCTTTATCATATCAAAATGTTGTTGCATTTGAAAGGGGAACGCACAATCAGCCTTCCATATTTCCTTCTACAAAGCCTGACTAAAATGTCCAAAACCATACAGAAGCAGAAAATTAATATGGATAGAAGCTTATATCATTTTGGATTGGTAAAAATTTTGTTTGAGTTTGAATTACAGAATACAGGGATGTCATGGAAGGGATTTTTAATCTCTAACGAAATCAAAACTGATGAAGAAGAAAATAAGGAGCAAGAGGTTATATAATTGATGGATGATGTAATTGAAATAGATGATGAAACTCCAGAATTTATACCAAACACTTTTGCTCTACCTTGCAGCAGTATAAGAATAAGAAAAATGAGAAAGGAAGAAGCTAAGAAAGTTGAAAAGGATAAAAGTTTTACCACCTATATAAGGAAATCTAGAAGGAATAAAGGTAAGACAGTGCAAGATAGTGATAACTTATAGCAAGCCCAGGATGCAAATACATAAGAACTGGAAATCAAAAGTAGTGAAGAAGAACCAAAAGAGCAAACACTCTCAAACAAAAAGCAGAAGAAATTAGAAAGACAAATTCAAGATTTTCAACAGGAGCTCATGGAATCAGAAATGTTGGAAAGAGTTGTGAAAAGAGAAAATGAAGCACTAAGAATACAAAGTAAGAAAAATCAAGATGAAAATGAAAAATTGAAGAGAAAAATAAAAAAACTCAAAACCAACAAGATTGAAATTTGTAGATGGGCTAGCAATTGGTATAGGCAAAATAAAGATATCAACGCCAAATACAAAAACATGAAGACTGAATATCAAGCACGGAAGAACATGGATGTTTTATTGCAGGCAGCAGAAGCAGCAAAAAGAGGAGTCTGACAGGTTAGCATGAAGACATGCAAAGTCTTGTGTTTGCGGGAGATGTTGGTACCATTTCATGAATCATATTTTTACCTAAAAACTTAATTTTGTCCATCATTTTCCTCATTTTACCTTTATAAATATATCATACCTCTTTGCAACTAATTAATGTAATTCCATTATTATTATTTTTACATCAGAATTAATTTTAGAAATTTTTGTGTTAAAACTAGGATTTTTCAGAAAATTACAGGTTTTCGTAACTTCCTGTAATGGCTTTACGTTCTGACAAGTTGCATGACAGGTTGTCCAAATTAAAGATTGAGGGCTTATTCCTGAATGTACAAGGATGTTTAAATATCTATCCACCTCTAGATTTGAAGTCCACAGGTGGTTGGTCAACGTTGGTCAACCTCATCCATTTTAGCAGAAAATCTTGAGCAATTAATGAACAAACTTGATATTTTGCTTGTAAAAAGGGATCTAAAATAATTCGAATCCTTTGGGAAGTCAGTTAGGATTTTGAGGAATATGAATATCCTCTTTTTGTTATGTAATTTAATGATAAATAGTTAGAAGAAAAATATTGAAGGCTAGACACAAGACATGAGACAATATGTGACAAGCTTCAAATTTTGGTTTATGTAATTGGCTTTTAGACTTTAATACATACAGAGATTTATTTCTTCATGGTGTTATATTCCATCATTTTCTTCATCTGAGTTATCTCAAGTGTGCTTGCAAAGTGTGGAGGGCCCCCACTACAGCGCTGGTACACTTTCTTTGTGTTGTTTTTTTATTTAAATTTGCATATTCAGATCTGATAGTACATTTCTATTCTTATGCTGCAGGTTCATGAATCATAATTAAAATTTGTGTTTACTATTTCATTTATCATTTATGTTTAATGGTCAAGATTATAATTACAGAATTCAACTAGTAGTCTAATGATTGAACCTTGTAAGAGGATTTAGCTATTGATTGACTTCAAGATTATTGTCTTGCTTTCTGTTTTGAATGAGTATGATTGAAGAGTGTGTTGGTTTAAGACTTAGAAGAGATAATTAATTTTCCTTTGTTAATCTAAGAATTTGGAAGATTTTCTATGAATTGAGTCCTTGTAAAAGAACTAGAATCTCAGACAAACCATAAGAACTCTGTTTTTAGGAGATTATATTTGTTTTGTTTTAGAAGGTGTTAAAGTGTGGAAGGAGAAAAAGAACAATCTTTTGTAAGAAAGTATTGAATCATAATATACTAAACCCTCATTTAGGAGACCAAATATTTCTAGATCTATATATTTTAGATAAGTACCTCTAAGTGTACCTACTCGGATTGATAAGAAATTAAAGCCTAATCTAAACTAGCAAATTGGCCCAAACAGGTGGTTTCCCACACCTTTGATCACGTAGATCAATGGGGGAGATATACCTCGGGTTCATCCCTATAAATACAAAAAACCACACAGGAGTGGTGTCAAGGGAAGTTCTTGAACCCGATGGATTTTTGAAAAAAAAATAAGCAAAGGAAATTACTCACAAAATAGGCCTCTAGGACCCTTTCTCTCTCCTCCAGCAAGACACATGGTAGCATATTATTGGCTCTTAGAGATGTGATGCATCCAACTAATGTGCGCGTTAATATTCAATAGAGCAAAACATTATATCATACATAGAACCAAAATTTCAACTCTCCACATGTTATGGAGTTCATCATCTCTCCATTTGTCTCATAAATATTTCACACAACTATTACAACACAAGACTGCAATTACATTGACCGAGACCTGATTCACAACTCTGATTTTTAAACAATACAAAACTACAGCTTACATTGACCGAAATTGATAATTTCGATTCACAATTCACATTATTAAATTCATCCTTCATTCAACATAATGGCATTCTACTGCAATGTAGATACAATGGAATTTTTACCATACCAGAGATGTCGACATAAAAGAGTGAACGGTGTATGGGTAGGCTTGTGCATTACGGAGTTGTGTTACTATTAATGCAGTTACGAAATTGTAATCGATGCTATCTTTGAGCTACTGCTCACGCAGTTGCAACATTCCAAGCCACACGATTATCACATCATAACTCCACGGTGACAACATTTAAACTATAACACAGTCTCGGTAACAAGACCTCCACGTTGACACCGAGAACAATAATGAATGCATAGTCTTCTGTACCCGATTTTCCTCTACGACATTATCTCCAGCATCCTCCAATGACTGCATTCAATATTCCATGTCCTCAACACTCAATCCATAGTGTTTGATTGCTTCCTATGCTAGCCGATTCCACCTTTAGTTTTCATCCAGACTTCACCATCGATGTTGGTTCCAATTGCTCATACTTTCCTACAATTAACACACTAGTATATTGCATATATATATTGTTACAAAGTCAATAAACAAACAAAAAAATAGAATGACAGAAATATAACTATATTGATTCGCATGGGCCAAATATTTCTTTAGTTGCTCCTTTGTGTTTGCAGTCTTCACACTAGCGCTCTTAATTTTTCCTCTCTACTTCCCTATTATTTATACTTGAATATGAAACTGTTCTTCTTAGAATAGATTTATTCTCGAATTTTTCCAACAAATCAATACCTCCCTATTTTTAAGTGCTTATCCATACTTTGGCTCTATTTCCACGCTGGGAAAGAAACCAATTCCTAATTTTATTCCTAATTAATTAAAAAATACAAAACAACTAACTGCTCTCATGAATAAATAAATAATAAAATATTAATACTAATGTTTATTCCTCTTGGATTAGCCACAACATGTGAACAAAAAATCACATTGCTGGCTAAGTCCCGATGCTCCTGCATCAGACTCCCGGGGAAGAAAAAGAGAACTGATCTTGCAATGCTTTAGAATCTACTCCAAACTTTTCTAGCTCTGATGTAGTCATCCAACTAGTGTCTTCCATTGGTTGTCTTTTCCATTTGACTAAATACTGATAATAGGTTTGACCCCTAGTTTTCTTTGATACTCTTTTCTCCAAAATGGCTTCGTCTTCCTTCTTTCCTGTTTTGGGAATCTGCACTTCCAAATTTACTGTCGGGTTTTCTTCTACTGTGGAGTCCCCTTGTGGTTATTCTTCTAGTTCTCGGTATAGATACAAATCTGCAACATTGAAGATTGGTGATATTCCAATTCCTGTTGGAAATTTAACTTCATATGCATTTGAAGAAAATTTTCTTACCATTTTACATGGCCCTATCTTCTTCATTTTTAATTTGTTATACGTTTTAACAGAAAAAATTTATTTTCTTAGATATATCATGACTAAGTCACCCACTTGGAATTCCTTTTCTCGCCTCCTCATATCTGTTGTTTTCTTGTATTTGCTACTTCTTTCCTACAATCTGTTTTTGACATCTTCTTATAGTTTCTGCATCTGTTCTGCAAACTCTTCAGCCTTTGCGCTCCTTACCTCTTGTTTTCCCAGATATCTTAGTTCATACACACATATTGGATGCATTCCAAAAAAAATCTAGAATGGACTCATACCGATACTTCGATTTGGAGTATCATTGTAAGCAAACTCAGCCTGAGCAAGGGCTAAATCCCACTATTTAGGATTTTATACACCAAGCTTCTCAATATGTTTCCCAAACTTATATTCAATACCTCAGTCTGTCCATCTGTTTGAGGATGATATGATGAACTGAAACTAAGGTTGGTACCCAATTTCTTCGATATATTTCTCCAGAAATGTTCCACAAACTTGGTATCGCTGTCAAACACAATTCTTACAGGTAATCCATGTAATCTTATGACTTCTGAAAAAAACAGATTAGCAATATGTGTTGCATCACTTGTTTTCTTGCATGCAATAAAATGAGCCATTTTAGAAAATCTATCCACAACAACATTAATGGATTCATTTCCCTTTTGAGTTTTTGGAAAACCCAAAACAAAGTCCATACTAACTACATCCCATGGTCGGTCAGGTATTGGTAATAGTTGATACAATCCTGTATTCTGACTTTTCCCCTTAGCATGCTGACAAATCCTGCATTTTTCCACAAACCTTTTAACACCATTTTTCATCTTGGGCAAGTAATAAAAAGTATTTACCTGAGAAAAGGTCTTGTCCTGTCTAAAATGTTCAGATAGGCCTCCACTATGTTTCTCCTTTATTATGTTTTCCCTCATAGATCATTTAGGAATACATAATTTATTACTTTTGAATAGTAATCCTTCTTGGATAAGATAATCCAACCACTGGCTTCTATTATGGACTGCTGGATTTTCTACAGCTGCATAAATTCTTTGAACTCTGCATCATCTTTATAAATGTCAACCATTTCCTCGAATCCTACAACACCAACTTGTAATTACTGCATAATTAAGTTCACCCTTCTCAAAGCATTATCAACTTTGTTCAATTTACCACTCGCATGTTTGATTACAAAAGTGAAACTCTGCAAATATTCTACCCATTTGGCATGTTTCTAATTTAATTTTTGGTTGATTGTTTATAAACTGTAATGCATGATTATCATAATGTAACACAAACTCTTTTTGCAACAAATAATGTCTCCATTTTTTTAAAGCCTGTACAACAACATAAAATTATTTGTCATAAGCTGAATATTTATTCTTTTCTTCATTTGGTTTTTCACTGAAGTATGCTATTGGTTTCTGATATTGACTCAAAACGGCTCCAATTGCAATTCCACTAGCATCAGTTTCAACCTGGAAAACTTTCTCAAAATTTGGTAAAGCTAAAAGTGGTTTTTCAGTAATTTTTTTCTTCAACAATTTAAAATTTTGATCTACTGCTTCTTTCCATTTGAATGGTTGATTAGTTTCTCTGATTGTTTCAATAATGGGTGCACAAATCTGACTAAAGCTTCTGATAAATTTTCTGTAGAAACTTGCAAGACCATGAAAGCTTCTTACCTCAAATATGCTTCTAGGAGTTGGCCAATTCATGATTTCTTGGATTTTCTCTGGATCCATTTTCAACCCTTCCTTAGAGACTACAAATCCCAAATAAATTAGTTCTTCCTTCAAAAAACTACACTTCTTCAAATTTATTAGCAGTTTTTCTTTCTGCAAAGTTTTTAGAACTAATTTAAGGTGTTCCAGATGCTCTTCTTTACTTTAACTAAAAATGAGAATATCATCAAGATAAACAATTACAAACTTGCCTTCATATTCCTTCAAAACTTCACTCATTAACCTCATGAAGGTATTGGGTGCATTAGTAAGCCCAAAAGGCATTACTAACCATTCATACAAACCATTGTTTTTTTTTAATGCAGTTTTCCACTCATCCCCTTCTCGAATCCTTATCTGATGATACCCACTCTTCAAATATATCTTAGAAAAATAATTCGACCCACTCAACCAATCCATTAAATCATCCATTGGTGGTAAAGGAAAAAAATACTTCATGGTGATTTTATTTATGGCTCTAGAATCTGTGCACATGCACCATTCACCCCCTTTCTTTGTACTGAGTATTGTTGGTACAACACATGGACTGAGGCTTTCTATGATTAATCATTTATCCATTAATTCTTGCACTTGTCTTCCAATTTTGGCATTTTTCTGCGGTGTTAACCTGTACTCTTCTTTATTCGGAAAAATTTCTTTAGGGATTAGATCAATGTGGTGACTAATACTCCTGATGGGTGGTAACACATTTGGCAACTCATCCACAATAATATCAACAAAATAATTCAATAGATTTCGAATTTCTTCAGGTAAATCTTCTAAATTTGTAGAAGTTAAAATTACCTTAGGTCTCCCTACAATAGCAAGATGCATCTCCTCGGCTTTCTCGACTTCTTGCAACATGGCTTTACCACTCATCAACATAATTTTGTTTCCAGATGCTTCCTCGTCAGCTTCAACTTTCAATGGCAGCAGTGTATGCTTATTCCCATATTTTGTGAGAGTATAAGTGTTTCTTCTGCCATCATGTATGGATTTTCGATCAAACTTCCAAGGTCTTCCTAAAAATATGTGACATACATCCATCGACATTACATCACATAAAATAACATCCATATAAGTACCAATCTAGATTTTGACCTTACATTGTTCAGTTACAATAATTTTATGGCCTTTTTGGAGCCATGATACTTTATAAGGGGTGGGGTGTATTTTTTTCTCTAAATTCAATTTGTCCACCATTTCTGTAGAAACAAGGTTATCAATACTTCCACTATCAATTACCAATTTGCAACACTTAAATTTTTGACTTACATATAGTTCGGAACAGATTCTTTCTCTGAGCTGGTTCCTTGGATTCCTTATCTGATTTAAGCAATATCCTCTTCAACAATAAGGATTCTCTGGCTTTAGGTGGTTCCTCTTTGGCTAAAATTAGAGGAATTTCTTCTTTTGTTTCAGCAACATTCACATTTCGCTGGGTTGTTGTTTTATTGTGAGGAAAATCCCACGACCCATGTCCCCACTCACAACATGTAAAGCACCGAATATCTATTCCTAGGCCTCTACCTCTGGGCACAAACCTTTCGCGACCAGAGTCTCCTCTCTATGGTGATCTATTACTCAAACTCCCTGCGTCATTCTGGGAATGTTGAAATCTAGAATTAAATGTTCCTCTTCCTCTTGCTGGACTCTTGCCTCTATTCCTGTGGTTTTGTTTTCTCAACATTTTCTCCTCTGCCCTCAAATATGTTTGATAGGTATCCTCAATCGTCTTCAAATTTAATAAGTTGATTTCATCCTGTATTTCATATCTTAAACCATTTATATATTTAGCTACTTTTTCTATGTCATCTTAAATATGTCCCGCTCTAATACTCAACTTATAAAATTATTCAGTATATTGTTTGATAGTCATCCCTTTCTACTTTATGTTTTGCATTTGTCTAAAAAGATTTAATTGATAATTTTTCAGCATGAACTTACCTTTCAGTTTACTCACCATATTATCCCATTGCTTGATTCTGGGTTTCCCTTTTCTTTCTTTGGACAACTACAATTCATCCCACCACATGGATGCATGACCCTTCAATCTCGTGGCTGCAAACTTCACTTTCTTCTTGTCATCAACTTCTTCGTAGTCGAAGTATTTGTCTAATGCACTTATCCAGTCCATTAGTACTTCCACACTAAGGTTTCCATCATATAAAGGTACTTCTACCTTCGATCTACTACTGGCATTTGCTAGCATCTTCATAAATTTAGTTGCCTCGCTTTCTTCCTCTATTTCTTCTTCGATGGTCTCTTCTTCATCTGCACTTGCGATTCCATCAACTGTTGCCCTCCTCTGAGTAGTTTATATTGTGTCCATCCTTGTACGCAGGAGTCAGATTTCTTCTAGTAGAACTGCATTTGCTATATTTCTTCCTTGACATATTCCAGCTCCCCTTCTAGGCGGCATTCTCTACAGTTCTCAAGAACAACTCACCGGCTGTGATACAAAAAACTGATACAGTCAACTAACATGCATGTTAATATTCAATGGAGAAAAACATTATATCATACATAGAACCAAAATTTCAACTCTCCACATGTTATGGAGCTCATCATCTCTCCATTTGTCTCATAAATATTTCACACAACTATTACAACACAAGATTGCAGTTACATTGACCAAGAACTAATTCACAACTTTGATTTTTTTTATGCGCAACTCTAATTTTTAAACAATACAAAACTGTAGCTCACATTGGCCAAAATTGATAATTCCAATTTAGAATTCACATTATTAACTTCATCCCTCATTCAACGTAATGTGAATTTGATGCAATGTAGATACAATGGAATTTTTACTATACCGGAGACGTCGACATAAAAGAGCGAACGATGTATGGGCAGGCTTGTGCATTATGGAGTTGTGTTACTTCTAACGCAGTTACGAAATTGGAATCGATGCTAGATTTGAGCTACTTCTGACACAGTTACAGCATTCCAAGCGACACGGTTATCACATAATAACTCCATGGTGACAACATTTAAACTATAATGCAGTCTCGACAATAAGACCTTCACATCGACACCGAGAACAATAATGAATGCAAAGTCTTCAGTACCTGATTTTCCTCTACGTCGTTATCTCCAGCATCCTCCAATGACTGCGTTCAATATTCCATGGCCTTGGCACTCAGTCCACAATGTTTGATTGCTTCCGACACTGGTCAATTCCACCTTTAGTTTTCATCCAGACTTCACCATCGATGTTGGTTCTTGTTGCTCATACTTTCTTGCAATTAACACACTGGTATATTGCATATATATATATCTATATATATATATATATATATATATATATATATATATATATATATTGTTGTGGAGTCAATAAAAAAACAAAAACATTGAATGATGGAAATATAACTATATTGATTTGCATGGGCCAAATATTTCCTTAGTTGCCCTTTGCGTTTGCAGTCTTCACACTGGCGCTCTTGGTTTTTCCTTTCTACTTCCATATTATTTATACTTGAATATGAAATTGTTCTTCTTAGAATATATTTCTTCTCGAATTTTTCCAACAAATCAATACCTCCCTATTTTTAAGTGCTTATCCCTACTTTGGCTCTATTTCCACGTAGGGAAAGAAACCAATTCCTAATTTTATTCCTAATTAATTAAAAAATACAAAACAACTAACTACTCTCATAAATAAATAAATAATAAAATATTAATACTAATGTTTATTCCTCTTGGATTAGCCACAACACGTGAAAAAAAAATCACATTGTTGGCTAAGTCCCAATGCTCCTGCATCAAGTTGTCATGGATGATAACATCAACATGACATGGTCCAATTGACGGTGGACATGTGGCAATCATTTTTCGTATTTTTGGACACCTAAATGGCCCATATTTAAGTGAAATGTGTCACCACTTAGAGGACGACACATGGTAGGTGTGACATCAGTATGATGTCATCCCACTAGCAGGAGACGATAAGGGTTTGGTGTATAACAATAGAGAATTAGTGGGATTATGAAGAGGTGAATTAGCATGGAGAGTTTTTTCATTGGATCTTGGTTGATATGGTTGATCCCACAGGACAACTCATCCCGTAAGGAAGAGCTTTGTGAGTTGCTAGTGGTACACACACTGAGAGAATTGAGAAGCTAGTATTGATACATGTAGGATGGATAGAAAAACAAAGACAACCAATTAAAAAGTTTCTTAGGCAGTCCCCATGGGACACATCGACCTGAAAGCATGAAACCAGTGGGAGAATAAAGGGGCACACCAATGAAAGCTCTAGGACAAAGGGGGATACGGGCGAAGTGCCCGCACAGGATTCCCTGCAGCAGTAATAAAACCTTGGGCGCAGAGGTAAAATTTTACAGAGGTTATTGGAGCATCTAAGTGCCAAGTATTGGTAATTTCATGTAGAAACAAGACCAATGATGTGAAGTCGTTAACAAAGGGATTTGGCCTACAAAGGGCTCAAAAGGACTTAGCACCAAAATGCTAAGCGAGTGGTCACGATGACTTGGTATTATGGAAGAAAGTAGGAAAAGGAGCCAAGAAAATGTGCTAAAGTCCAAAAGTGGCAGAACTATCAGTTTGGTATAGGATTTAGTGGTGGAGACAAATTTAACTGTAGACAAAATTAGAATAATCATCGCTAAAACCTGTTAAAAATCCAAATTAGCTATAATAAGAAAATAAAATCAAAGGATTTTTGATGTCTGAGAACTTGGTGATCAGGTATAAAAGATTGGAATGAAGAGGAAAAAGGAAAAAATTAAAGATACATGGAAAGTTTCGAAAGCAATACAACTAAAGATTAATTCCAAAAATATGAGTCCATAATTTTTTATAAGAAGAATTTGAGTAGCAAAGTTTTGTGTGGTGGCAGAGTAGAGTGTGTGGATTAGATTTTGGTGGTGCGGCGTGATGCATAGAAATCTGGGTCTGCATCAAATTTGAACTAGAGAGAAATATTGGTATCTGGAAGGTGTTTTAAAACATGTAAAGAAGTGCATCGGTGATTGGTGTTGGTGATGTTGGGGCATGATTTGTTCAATAATCCTAAATTGATGAAGGTGATATTATTTATTTGAGTTTGAAAATGGATGAAAGATGGATCAACAACATTAGCAAGTGGTAGCTTGCAAATCAGGGGTAGTATCTCCTTCCTTCTAGTGGGTGCTAATAAATGAGTAGGGGAAAGATTGCCTTTTAGCAGATATTGATAAATGAGCAGGGGCAAGAGTTCCTTTCTAGTGTGTACTGGTAAATGAGTAGGGGTAGCAGTATCTTTCAGTGGTAGTTGATAAATGTAACAACCCTAATAATAATTCCATGTAATAAAATTTAATAAAGGAAAAATAATAACCAATGTCATGGGACACGTACTGCAAGATGAATGTTGGGAAAAATATCCTAGTGTGGGTGTTCATAAGGTTTATAATGGATATGGAAATTGGAAAAGGAAATGGATAAATATTTGGAAAGGGAAATTAGTATTTATTTGTATTTATTTATGAAAATAATGGAAAAGTGAAGAAATTAGAGGCCTTATTAATAAAAAGGCCTCTGAGGATCAGTTCATCGCTTTTGATAGTTAGAATTTTTCAGTTCATTTTTGGAGCTCCCATTATATTCTCTCTCTCTCTCATAATATTGGAGACATATATTTTCTTGGGGCAATCTTAGAGAGTGTGGCATACTTGGAGTTTTGGAGCAAGAAGGAAAAGGAGGAGAAATAAAGCACAAGATAACATCGAGATCAACAACTATAGCAGATTTTCCTTGCACACACTGAGTTGCATGTACATTTTACTCAATATTTTTGGTATGCATGGCATATTCATGTGGTTATTGGTTTATGATATTTTATTGGCATGGAGGATTTCCTGAATTGACAGCGGTTTTTCCTAGCCTTTCCATGTCCTGGATAGCCATGGTGTTGTGGGTTTACGTTTATTTTGTAGCTTTCTTTCCTATGCCTTTGGCTATGGGTTGAGTTATTAGTTCCTGGAAGCCTTGGTTGGACAAACACTATGGAAGCCCTGTAACAACTTGGGCTGAGTTACTAGTCGTCGAAGCCTTGGTTGGACAAGCACTCTAGAATCCCGATGACAGTTGTGGGTTGAGTTACTAGTACTGGAAGCCCTAGACAACTTGGGTAGTGATGAATCTTGTGATGGTTAGTGATGTCTGGCCATGAGGTGGAATGACTTGTTGAGGGTTGAGGTGTTTTTGCCTCTGGAAGCCCTAGTTTGGTTTTCATTGACATGTTTTCTGAGATCCTGCATTCATGGTTGGAATATGGCACGAGGGTGACTAGATGAAGAGAGGTTTGGCTCAGCCATGTGTATGGTCGGGTGGTAGGTGGAAGTCCCAAACTTGGTTTCATTTTTCTTATGGAAATAAGAGCTTTTTTCCTCTTGTATTGATGGGTAAATATTCTTGTTATTATGTGGCTTATATGGTTGTTCTATGCTTGTCATTTTTTTATACGTTGGTTATGAATGTGTTCCATGACAGAGATGATGTATGCCTCTCATCATGTTTTGACTTGTAAATGAATGAAAAATGAATCTATGAATTAATAGATGACAATGCAGCTAATATGATGAGGCAACAATGCTTATTAAGGATTCTCAGATAATTATGAGACCCCTATTCTCATATATATTATTTAAACCTTGTAGATTACATATTTATGACATATTTGACGAAATGCATGTCATCGATAGTAGGGTTCCAGTCAACTACTTGTTTAAGTAATTGCAATTGTATCATTATTCCATTGGCATTTTTCATTTCTCCAAATGTCATGGAGTTCTGGGAAATGACCCGAGATCTGGGCATAAAAATGTGGCAAATAAATCAAGGTCGTAGGCATAGAACTACGTGGAAAATTCCTCATTTGCACGCATTCCCATGTTGTGCAAGTGACTGGCAGTTTCTAGTTGCACTCTTCACAATATCAAGGGAGTGACTGTGGGATTGATGCATTAAGAGGTTAGTTTGATTTAGGGGCTAGTCTCCTAGAAGATTGGGATGGCTCCTAGGTGTCTTGTATCAGGTGTAGAAGGTCTATGTTGTTGTGTTCCATTGATTCCACTTCCTTAACTGACACATAGGGAGTTGAATCATATCGTAGTAACTCTTTGTCACATGTTTACCCTGGTTGGTAAGTTACTTGGGTAGATGTGCGAGGAGGGTGTTACAGAGTGGTATCAGACCATGGTTCACCCCTTGGACTGGATGGGTGGTTTGTTGGTCATGTATTTATGTTGATTGCATATGTGTTACTCATACTTGTGCTTTATGTGGTTGTTGAATCCACATGGTGTTGGTCATGGTTGTAGTGATGTCGCCATGGGAGAGTTGATGGTGTTGTTGTGAAATGTGACATAATGATTATATAACTGGTTATACATGGTCCATGTGTGATTAGTTCTTACATGTTGTCAAGTATACGTTGATGTGTTTGTTCCATGCATGAGGTCATGGTATGTTTAGTTGATATGGTCATGCATTGATGAGTGGACTCTAGAAAAAATGATGTTTATGTGTTGATATACCTATGTGTTATATGTATATATGATGTTATGATTATGTTTTTACATGTATTATGTTGATTGGTTGATCTTGCAAATGAGATATCCTCCCTAAATTATGCTAAGGTACATTGTTTTATTGTGATTTGGTTTAGCTGACATAATATGCCTTGCAGGAAAGAGATCAAGATGACTAGATGGTATACTACAGAGATTTTCCCTATGAATCATATGACAAACATGGTGTTGGGAACTCCTTTGAGTTAGTAGAAACATTGAGAAGTTTGAAGGAAGAAATAAGGAGTTTCAAAGTTTATAATAACATAATCATACAGGAACAATAGAAACAAGTAGAGGTTACTGCAGTGATTCTTCAAAGTTTGTAAGAATTGAAGAGATAAGGACCACTCTGGATCAGATATAGATAGGAGGATGGGAATAATGGGGCATATGGCCATAGGTATCATGGTTTTCACAGGTTAGATAGATATGACACAATCGGATATGGAAGGTTCTTGGACACTCCGGATAGGAGAGGTGATAGACACATGTACTAATCTAGTTTTGGTTCTGACAGTCACTATGATCACCATCATTATCATCCTTACAGAAGGAGTGATAGGGGATACTTTCTAGATGAGTTTAAGAAAGAAAATACAATTACATTTTTTTGGAGATATGAAGAAATCATTTGATGCGAAAGCATGGTTTCCTTGTATCAGGAAGTTCTTCACATTGCATGATTACTCAGAAAATGTGAAAGCCATATTAGCTACATTCAACCTTAAAGTTAAAGTAGATATTTGGTGGGAATATATGAATAATGTCAAGGGTATTCATGAGGAGGAACTAAGTTGGAGTGAGTTCAATAGGATATTCCAGAAGAAGTCTCTGTCAGAGAGATACTATCATGATAGGGCAAAAGAATTTTATGAGCTAAAGATGGGATCTATGACCCGTGAGGAATACACTATCTCTATGAAGCGCTGGATAACAGGCATGCAAATTACCAGGCATCTATCATCACAATGGAAGGTAGTATTTGTGATAAATTTGTTTCTATTTTGATTGAACCTGGATCTAATTATAGTTATGTTAAACCTAACCTGGTGGATAAGTGTGGTTTGAATAAGGAAGTGCATGAAAAATCTTGGTTAATGCAGTTGACTATAGGTACCAAGAAGAGAGTTCATCATTCATTAAGATCTTATGCATTTGACTTGAATGGTATGCCTACATCAACACATTTGAATGTATTTCCATTAGGATCATATAGTATGTTTTTTGCTATGGATTGACTATATCTTCATAGGACCAAGGTGGATTGTTATGATAAGGCTATTGAGTGCTTGGATGATAATGGGAAACAAAGAGTCTTACAGGGTACGAAGAAAGAAACATCGGTGAGAATGGTTACAACTATGCAAGCCAACTGTAGTTGTGGGAAAGGGTGTGCATTATTTGGAGTGCACATTTATAGTAACAAAGGTAAGGAAGTTGAGGATGAAAATGTTTTAAGCAGGTACCTAGTTCTATAGTAGTTTCAGGATGTATTTCTTGTAGAGATTTTAGAGTTTCCACCTCACAAGAAATTATAATTTTCTATTGAGTTGGTACCCAAGGTAGTGCCAACGTCTAAGGAACACTACATGATGATCACACCAAAGTTGGTAGAGTTAAAGCTACATTTGAAGGAAATGATAGAAAAGGGATACATTTAGGCCAAGTGTATCACCTTGGGGTGCATATGTATTGTCTGTGAAGAAGAAGGATGGTACTCTCAGGCTATTCATTGATTACAGGTAGTTGAACAAAGTGACCATCAAGAACATGTGTCAGTTGTTTAGGATTGATGACTTGTTCGATCATTTGAAGGGAGAAAAAAATTTCTCTAGGATTGATCTGAGATCCGTATATCATCAGGTACACATTAAATAAGAAGAGATCTACAAGACAACTTTCTGAACCAGGTGTGGGAATTATGAGTTTTTTGTAGTTCCTTTCAGTTTGAATAATGCTCTAGCTAAATTTATGTGCTTGTTGAATATTGTGTTGCGTCCTTATTTGGACAAGTTTTTTATTATGTTCATTGATGATATATTGTTATATTCTAAAAATGAAGAAGATGATGTCGAACATTTAGTAGCAATTTTGAGATTGCTAAGAGAGAGTCAGTTGTATGCTAAGTTTAGAAAGTGCACTTTCTTTTAGACATATGTACATTACTTGGGATATGTGGTTTCCAAGGAAGGTATAGAAGTATATCCATAAAATATAAGGGCTATCATGGAAGGTGAGGTTCCTAGGTATGTGGATGAGGTAAGATCATTTATGGGGTTAGCAGGTTATTACAAGAGGTTCATCGAGAACTTCTCATAGATTGCTTATCTTGTCACATCATTGCAAAGGAAAGCTAAGAAGTTTGAATGTATAGAGGAATGTACAACCAGTTTCGAGAATTTAAAGCCATTTTTGACAGATTCTCTAGTGTTAAATATCTTAGATCCATACAAAGAGTTCGTGGTATGTACAAATTCTTGCAAAAGAGGGATTGGTAGATTCCTTATGCATGAAGTATAGGAGGTATGTTATGAGTCACTAAAACTAAATGAGCACGAGTAGAACTATCTAACACATGATCTTGAGTTGGAAGTGATCATTCATCCATTGAATGTGTGTAGGCGCTATCTTCTAGGTAGATGATTTGTATTGATGAGTGATCATAGTGGATTGTGTTATCTATTTGACCAACCAGATATGAACACCGGGAAATATAGATGGTTGGCCATGATCAATGAGTTTGACTTTGAGATTAGGTATATTAAAGGTAAATAGAATAGGGTTGCAGATTCTCTTAGCACGTGGATACATGTGAATTATATAGAAGCTATGAGTTCCTATGGGATAGATCTACATGATAGGATCTTGCAGGAAGGTCAATAGGAGGTCAGGTATACCGAGCTTAGGCACATATTGTTGTAGGGTACAAGTACATGTAGTGGTGCAGGTACATGTACATGTAGTGGTACAGGTACATGCATAGGTATAGGTGCACAATATGCGGACTAATATCTCACAACATAAGGCTTGATCAAGTGTAGAGACAGAATATATCCTCCAAATAGTAGTGAACTCAAAAAGGTGATCTTGAGGGAGTTTCATCTGAAATTGTATTCATGTCACCCAGGCTATCAGAAGTCTCTGGCAACATGTTTAGTCAATTTATTGTCTTAAATTGCTATCACAAATTATCGGTCGAGGTTAGTAATCTCATGAAGTGTCGTGCACTATATATTCTTAGATGCCCTTATTTCTTACTTCGTTGTGTATTTATATGTATTGTTTTTGGGGGGTTTTGTATTTTATGCCTAAATTTAAGAAGTGAAATTTATCTAAGGAATGAAATCTAAGCTTCTAAATGAAATATTTAAATGGTAAGGAACAACTAAATATGAAGGAAATTTAATGATGAAAACTTAATCTTAAAGAAGGAAGAAAAGGAAATGTTATTTTTACTCTAAGAAATGAAATTGATTTACAAATTAATTTTAATGAAATGATTGAAATATAAAATCTAAAAGAAGGAAGAAAAGTAAATTTTAATTAACCAATCTAATTTTCATAAAAATAAATAAAACTTTGGATGGTTAAAATCTGAGATATGTTAGACTTATTCTAGGCTGGCAAAGCATCTATCGAAAATATATAATTAAACTGATTCTTCATTTAAACAAAGCACTATTCTAAATCTGATTTAATTCTACTGATCTTTAAATGATGTTCTATCTATCAACATGACAAAATGAAATGATATTCTACCTTATCCACTGAAAGCATTAATTCTATGAAAACAGAGCATTTAATCTAATTCGAAAATAGTTAAAGTAAAATTATAATCTAACTCTGTCCTAGTTTTAAACCTAAGAATGGTCAAAATATAAATCTAATCTAACTCTATTCTACATTCCATGGAACGAAAGCATAAAAATCTATTATTATGAAATTAAACTATTTTTCGAGTTAAAATCAAATTTAACTAAGGCAAGCAAGAAATGATAGAGTATCTATTGTGCAAAAGAACATGCTTAATATTAAATCCTATAGTTGTTGTATAATCAAATGCACGAATCCATTCAATTGGAAGATGATAGAGTCACATTCATGTAATGATTCAGGCAAGCATAAGATCTAACAGTCAATTGTAAATGCAAGCAATTGATTCAGAAAAAATTTAAAAGCTAATTAACATGAAATTAAACTATGAAACAGTGAGAAGTTAAAATACAAATCGATGAGAATCTAACTATGAAATGACAAAAATCTAATAATGAATTGACAATAGATTAACTACAAATCAATAGGAAATTAAACTATGAAACTGACAGTAAACTAAACTACAAAATAACTATAAAAACCTCCTTTCCGTACAATGGTCCTCTGCCACAGAATGAGTGTGAAATATAATTAGACTATCTGTGCATTAGTGATATGGAATTGGTCTTCTTTATTAGCAAAACAATGTATAAAATTGTATCACAATATTATCACAAAATTAAACTTATTCCCAGTTTCAATAGAACGATATTTATACAGGTTTTTGAATCAACTGTCTAAGACATTTTCGCCTATGGAAAGCATAATAAAACTAATACTAGAATTATATTCAGAAGAAAATTCCTCATCGCTTTCTCTCGATTTGCTACGTAAGATAAAATCAACAGTCCTCATCTGCTGATCTCGTTCCTTGATTGATCTTTGACCAGGAGTGTAGGCATGATTCCTTCTTTAATTCAAATAGGTAAGTAGGATATGATCCATATGTGGACCATTTCAAAGCTACCCATATGACCTGCTTCTTCTCGAAACCTATCAAACAATGACGGTGGCTACAGAAACAAAGGTTAGCTACAGAATTGCACAAATTTTGTATCTAATTACAAAAATTCATATAAATAATAAGAAACATTATAATATAAATTAGAGATCATATAAATTACTTCTTAGATGTAAAATATGTCAATTATCACTAATTGAGTTTATGTATTTGTGAAAAAGTAAGAAGAAATGGTGGAAAAGGATGTCAAATTAGGAATAGTTTTGAGGTCCAACATACCCCCACTAAGAGACCATTGCATGTCCTCATGTAATTAACAAAATTGTGAGCCTTGACCTTTTACTACATTTGTTCTGATACCTCTGTCGGTACATCCAACTTCCTCTTCTTTCTTTTCCTTGAAGTGATTTCCATTCTTTTCCTTGAAGTGATTGCCATTCTTCCTCTTCTGCACCATCTTGGATGTAAACTAAGATCCCTGATCTGTCACAATTTCCCTTGGGAAACCAAAATGAGTGAAAATATCCTAAAAGAGAAATGAAACTACAACATTTTCATTAGCAAAAGAAAGTGCTTTAGCCCCTACCCATTTAGTGACATAATGAATAGAAACCATTATTCATCTCTTTTGCTTTGATGGTCGGATTGATTCATCCAACAAAATCCATAGCCCATGTTTCAAAGGGTTTGATGAGTACCTAAGGTTGTAAGGGAATTTCAACTGTAGGAACATGTTTCCCCATTCTCTAGAAGTCGTCACACCTTTTTACATACTCCTTGGCATCTTTAAAGATGGATGGCCAATAATATCCTAAATGAAGGATTTTATAAGCATTCCTCATATCAACAAAGTGTCCACCACAAGGTTCATTATGGCATGCCTTTAGAATTTCAGGTATTTCATCTTCTCGTACACATCTTCTGATGATGAGATATGGACCTGTTTTATACAATTCATCATTTACCCATAAGTATAATGCACTTGTTTGAATTATTTTTCTCTTTTCTCTAGAAAACAAGTATACATGTACTATTCCTGTAGCTATATAGATGGAAATGCCTGCAAACCATGGATATTTAGTATATATTGAAAAGAGATATTCATCAGGAAAATTATCCTCTACCAGAGTATTGTTGTTATTTTGAATTCTAGACAAGAAATAAGTAGCTGTGTTTTGTTTTCCAGGTTGATCTAGAATGGTTATGTTAAATTCTTGCAGGAGTAATAACCATCTTATGATTCTTCCATTAGTGATATATTTATTCTTTAAATACCTAATTGCAGAATCATATGTGTGAATAAAGGTTTCATAGTCGATGATGTAATGTCTAAACTTGTTAATAGCATTGACAACAGCTAGAAACTCTTTTTCAGTAACAATGTAACTTAACTCAGCAGGAGTCAAATTTTTGCTTGTGTAATAGATGGCATAGGGAATCAAGTCTTTTTTTCCTAATATAGATCCCAGAGATGTATCTAAAGCATCTATTGAGATATGAAAAAGTATTTTCCAATTTTTTTCTCTTAATATGGGTGCCTCAGATATTTTTTCTTTTAAAGTTTCAAATGCCAATAGGCAATCAGGATTCCAACTAAATTCAAAATCTTTGGTAAGAAATTTGAAGAGTGGGGATGCAATTTTCATGAGGTTTTCTATAAATATTCTATACTACCTTGTAAAACCTAGAAAACTTCTAACATCCTTTTGACAACTTGGAATTGATAATTTGGAGATGACTTCAGCTTTGGATGAGTCTATTTTAATTCCATCCCCTGAAATTTGATGTCCTAAAACAATTCCTTCAGTAAACATCATAAAGCATTTTTAACGACTTAGTGAAATATTTTCTTTACATATTTTAAGAACCTTTTCCAATTTTTTAAGAACCTCTTCAAAATAATTCCCATAAACTATAAAAGCATCCATATATACTTCCACACAATCATGTATTAGATCAGAAACAATTCCTAATACTTCTCTTTGGAATGTTTCAGGTGCATTGCACAATCCAAAAGGAAGTACTCGGTAAGCATAGGTTCCCTATGGACAAGTGAATGTGGTTTTGTCTTGGTCTTCATGTGCTACTTGAATTTTATTGTAATCACTAAACCCATCCAAGAATGAGAAATACTTTTTCCCTGCTAATGTATCCAATACCTGATATATGAAAGGCAATGGGAAATTATCTTTTAGAGTTTCTTTATTCAATTCTCGATAATCAATGCATACCCTCCATTTACCTTTTCTTTTAGGTACAATCACCAAGGGAGAAACCCACTGACTATCTGAAATTGGATAAATAAATTTTACATTCAGCAATTTTTAAAATTATTCTTTCACAATTTCCCTAAGATTTGGATTCATCCTTCTTTGAGGTTGTCTGATAGGCCTAGATTTTTCCACAATGTATATATTATGTATGCAAATCTCAAGATTAATTCCCTTCATGTCAGTGTACTCCCATGCATATGCAGAGGAATGTTTTTGCAATGTTTTGATTAACTCTTATTGTTGGAATTTCTCCAAGTTTTTTTTTTATGTTTAAATATTTTCCTGGAAAGATTTCAACTACAGAGTTACCAAATTCTTCCATAGAATATAAAGACATCTATCTTGATGACAAGTATTAAATATTACATCGTTCTTGAAAATTATGATAATCTTCACATTGTGAAGATGTTTCAAAATTTTCTATTGAATTTAAAATTTGACTTTCTTCACTAATATAAGAAAAAATAAAGAGAGGTTGTATATTATTGTCATCATCCATCCATTCTTCACTTTCTATTTATGTGATTGTTTTTTCCGAAGGATATAGAGTGAATTTATTTGTTGAATTGCCGTTATAAATAAACATATCACGAGATGTACAACTAATGAAAGCATCATCTATAACTAACCAAGGTATTCCTAAAATTAATGAATGTCCCCCTATGTTGTTCCTGGAGGTTAAGATAATGAATTCAATTGGATATTCCCAAGAGTCTAAGGACACATATATGTCTTCTAATACACCATCTGGCTTGATTATTGATCTGTCTGCTAATTGCAATAATGTTGGTGTATACTGAAGGTTTGGAAGCCTAATTTTTTCCATGGTTTGTTTGCTCATGATGTTTATGGCTGCTCCTAATTCAATAAATGTATTTGGAATCTCAATACCATTTATATGTGTTTTTACAGCTTGAATTCCTGGGTCCAATTATTTTTGTATGTCTATTTTTCCCATCATAAAGTCTGCAATTTTTCCTACTAACTGAATCCTTTTTACTTCTTTTGCTTTTCTTCTTGATATTTTTATGCTCAACTCTCTTATTGTTTTAGCTAGGATATGAATCTCTTTAATGGCATGTAACAAAGGAATTTTGATACAGACATTTTTCAATTCATCTATAAAATCATAGTCAGACAACAATATTTGTTTTTCTACCCCTCTATCGATTTGTAATCTTCCAGGGAATTGAGGGTTAGAAACATATACTGAAGGTTTCTCTATGATAGGAGTTGAATTTATTATATTTTCTTGTTTTTGATTTTGTTGAAGGAATGTCCCTTCTCTAGAATTTTTATTTTGTTCTAGAGAAATTTCCTCATCAGGATTGTATTTTTCTTGAATAGCAACATAAGGCTTTTTCCTTTCTAATATCCTACTATATCTAAGTTGGACATTGTTAAGATCTAATGGAGTAATCATATAAGCTGGAAAATTTTGTCCTTCTATGTTATAAGCATTTTGAGCCTTTTTATTATTTGGGTTTGGTAATGGTTGAGAAGGTAGTTGATTTGGTATTTCTGGAAATGGTAATGAAAGTCGTGGGTTATGATTTTGGAACTGGGGTTGTTGATTATGTTGTGGAAAATATTGGGGAGGATAGTTTGGATAATATTGTGGATATTGGTTATACTGAGAGTATCGGCCACAAGGATTTTTCATCCCTTGTGTGCAAGGTTGAGGTTGAGACCAAGGTTGCTGCCATGATGAATTCCAATTGTTTTATGGGGGTTTATTATACATTTGATTATTAAAACCTTGAGTTTGTGGTACGTGCCATGGTCTTCTAGAGACAAAACAAAGAGGTTCAACTAGATGTGGACTTAATTCTTCTTGGAAAATAGCCTTAAGACCTGGTATAGAGGGACATCTTTTGGTTTCATGGTTTTACGCACAAATAACGCAGGTCTCTATGAATTTTACATCAAGAGGACATTCTCTTAAGGCATGTTTCTTTCTACATTTAGGACATAAAATAGTTAACACATCAGTTTCAGCTTTCTGATTGTTTTGTAATTTCAAGGTGTCTATTCTCTTAGTAAGACTCCCTAAGATTTCTATTTTAAATTCAGCAAGCATATTTCCAATTTCTGCCCTACTTACTGTTCCAGTTGGAGATTTTTTCACCGTAGAGAGAATAGGATCTCTTGTATTTTTCCCAGTTTTTTATTTTCCCCTTTCAAGATGAGAGAAGAATTCAACAATTTATGGTAATGATAGTTGAGAGATGTCTCCCTTTCCCATCATGTTAAGTATATCTATCCATTCATCTCTGATGGCTTTCAAAAAGAGATATTTTAAAGTATCTTGATCTAATTTTTCCATTTTAGCTCTTTTTATATTGTAATTGAGTCTCTTAATTAAGTCTTCCAAGTTTTCATCCTCTTTTTCCATAATTTTAAATACTTCATCCTTCCTATTAATCGGTGTGAAATAATCTAGATATATTTCTAAAAATGCACTTTTCATCTCATCTCGTGTCCTAATAGCTTGTGTTATCAAAACCATGAACCATTTTAAAGTTGCACCCTTGAGTGTTGCAGGAAATTGCTTCAATTTTTTAGAGTCTTGTAAGTAGTCATATCTTATACATAAAACCTCAAATTCAAATATAAATGTTTTAGGGTCTTCACTCCTTAATCCATGGAAATTGGGAACGATGGAAGGTGAAATATTTTTCATTGTGGCATTTGTATCCTCATCAACTATAGGAAATCCAACAGAGTTATGGTCTTCCCTATTTTCTCCCTTGCATCTACCTCTTCCTCCACCTCTTCTTCCACCTCCTATTCTTAATTCATATCCATTTATAAATTCTCCTTCTCCTTCTCTGTCTCCTACCATTGTAGATTCCTCAAAACTAATGTAGGGTTTTAACTGTAGAGTTATTTGTTCTTCCTCTTGTTCTTCTATCAATGGGATATTGAAGAAATTTTCTTCTTCTTCTTCCTCACTAGGGATTTCTATCCCTTAAGGTAGAATATGTTCTCCTGTAGAGGTGAAAAAGGTTACTCCTTCTATTGGAGATATAGGATCTTCCTCTTCTAAGACTGCCTCGGTAGATGAAGTTGAAGAATCTCCTGGTTTGATTTCTGACCTTAAGACTTCAGGGAGTCTATGCCTTGTAGTGAAAAATGGAATATGAGTTTGAGATGGTGGTGTGGCACTTCATGGTATTGGTGGACTGAGTGGTGTTGCTGGAATAAAACTTCTACCTCTAGCTATGAATATACCGCTAGAGTCTCTTTCTCTACGCATATCATCATTTGTTTTTAGATGTAAGAAATAAGGCTTCCTAATTACACTTCCCTGGCAGCGATGCCAAAATTTTTAGTCAATTTAATTTCTTAAATTTCTATCATAAACTATTAATCGAGCTTAGTAATCTAATCAAGTGTGGTGCACTATATGTGCTTAGATGCCCTTGTTTCTTACTTCGTTGTGTATTTTTATATATTGTTTTTGGAGGGTTTGTATTTTATGCCTAAATTTAGGAACTAAAATTGATCTAAGGAATGAAATCGAAGCTTCTAAATGAAATATCTAAGTGCTAAGGAAGAACTAAATATGAAGGATATTTCATGATGAAAACTTAATCTTAAAGACGGAAGAAAAGGAAATGTTATTTTTACTCTAGGAAAAGAAATCTATTTACAAATTACTTTTAATGAAATGAATGAAATATAAAATCTAAAAGGAGGAAGAAAAGGAAATGTTAATTAACCAATCTAATTTTCATAAAAATAAATCAAACTTTGGATGGTTAAAATCAGAGCGATGTTAAACTCATTCTAGGTCGGTAAAGCATCTATGGAAAATATCTAATTAAGCTGATTCTTCATTTAAACACAAAAGTATTCTAAATCTTATTGAATTCTACTTCTATTTAAATGATTTTCTATCTATCAATATGACAAAATGAAACCATATTCTACCTTATCCATTGAAAGCATTAATTCTATGAAAACATAGCATTTAATCTAATTCTAAAATAATCAAAGTACAATTCTAATCTAACTCTGTCCTAGTTTTAAATCTAAGAATGATCAAAATATAGATCTAATCTAACTCTATTCTACATTCCATGGAACGAAAGCATAAAAATCTATTATTATGAAATTGAACTATTGTGCTAGTTAAAATCAAATTTAACTAAGGCAAGCAAGAAATGATAGAGTATCTATTGCGCAAAACAACATGCTTAATATTAAAGCCTATGGTTTTTGTATAATCAAATGAAAGAATCCATTCAACTGGAAGATGACATAGTCACATTCATGTAATGATTCAGGTGAGCATAAGATCTAACAATCAACTGTGAATGTAAACAACTGATTCAGAAAACTTTTAAAAGCTAATTAACATGAAATTAAACTATGAAACAATGATCAATTAAACTACGAATTGACGAGAATCTAACTATGTGTTGTAGCCGCTACAACACCACCCAAAATTTTGGGTATATTTAAAATTTCGGGTTCCCCCTCTGCTTGCCTAGGCGTTAAAGTCTTTCACCTAACCCGCAGCCAACGACATCCCACCGACCTATATCTAATCCCTCATGAGTTGTCTCATCACCATGACTTGATGTTGTCGCTGCAATCACGCCATATGTGGGAGGGATCATCTAGTGCACGCTCGAACGCTCTTACCGCAATTGCGCCATGAGCACATTCAAATGAAAACACTTTTGTGTATTTGAAATTAAAGGTCCTCTCGTCGTGAGTCATTAAGCATGGTGACTGGATACGTATTTTAAGCTCACTAATTTCATATAGTAATTGTAATTGGCGTAATGTTCTACACAGGTCGACCCCAAGGGTAACAGACTCAGTCGTGTCGCGACATCGAGGGAAATGAAATTGAGCTCAACGATGAGGCCAAAGTTGCGGAACAGGGGAGGAGGAAGAGCAAGTGACCAATACTGTTAAAAAGAGAATAGTGTGACATGTGTCGATCAGAGAAAGAATATTTTATGTCACCATTGCAAGAGGTTTTCTTCATTAGTGCACACCAGAATTTTGGAGATCCTGCACAATGTCAGCTCAGTGTCGATGTCTGTACACAAAGGGACATATGTCGCCATTTCGACATGTCTAGCCTAAATTATAGCCCGGTGAACAAAGAAAACTCAGGAGATCTCCCTGAGGAGTGACAATCTCATCCAAGGCGTTCTCGTGCGAAGTAGCAGTGCGAAAGCATACGTGTTTCTGGGGCAAGCCAACGACAGGGTTTAAATATGTGAACGCATCCTTTAGAAGCAACGTTTATGAATCCTAAGCTACATGGTGTTGAATTATTTATGCTGTGAGGAGTACAACGTGGAGTAATGAAATGGTCTTAAAACCCTAATCTCCTTTGCTCCTACGCGTCCATAAATATTGTCTATGCGAAATCATAAGAGATGGATAATTTCAAAGTGAACCTAGAAGGTTATGTTTAATGCATACACCTTTTTGATAGCTAGGTACATGGATGAATATGCAAATATCTCTAGAAATACAAGGCAGAAAGGCTCAGTATTTAAAGGGCCATCAATGTGGCTTGAGAAAATGATCAGTCTACCCTATGAGGCTGCATGGTTTTAAAAGATTGATTTCTTGAGAAAGATGTGCTTTCACCATAAAATAGGAGATACATGATTGAGACTTCTCATCGATCTCACGTTCAAACTCTTCCACTTGGCATTCCATACTTCGTTGATAAGCGGTAAATGTCATATCTCGGTTTTTCAAAGCAAGCAAAATTCATATTAGAGGTCGGCAGCCTTGGCAATGGAAATTTCTATCCGTTTGCGCTAATAGTATAAAGAAAACCAAATGGTAAACTTTATGTTATTAAACTAAGACGCAAAGCCATATGAAATGATAGAATACAACCATACAACACGTCACCAATGGGCACACACATTTTGACGCTGCAGCTTTAATCCACGTGGGCGGTCAACCTTACGTTTGAAAGAGGGCGCAGAACTGCATGGGCACGTTACACGGGAGCAAATTTTCGATGGTAGGGTTTTGTCGACTTATGTAAATGTTTCGGAACAAAAATATATTTACAGCGGTCAAATATATGAGTAAGACACAGATCTGAACCATATAAAATTGCACTGCGTGGATTTAAACATGTCGATGGCTAGTTTCGACTTACACCAAAACCGTTTGTGCACATAGCGCCATGCGTGTCCAAAGCCTTGTCTACGTTGCATGAATGCAAAACTTTCATGTGTGCGTTCTATGGAGTCCAACGTGCCATATTTACGTTGTAACTATGTTTTATATGGTGCAAATCTTATACAATTTCACAACCATATAAGGTCGCTGAGAAAAGCATGAAAAGAATGTTTCGATTGGCCCGAATGTTTTATGCCAAAACTGGCAGAGCAGTTTACAAATGCAGCTGTTAAAGTTACGTGGAAACACGGTACCAATAATGCGTGGATTGGTGTTCGAGCACAGTCAAAGAGCCATACATGGCGAGGTTTCAAACCTGTGTTAAAACATGTGAAGCAAATATATGGGGTGGTCAAATTTGCGGTTTTCAATGGCGCAACAGAACTACATGACCACGTGCATAGAAACCAGGGTTCAAGGGCAGTTTTCAAATCGTGTTATATGATATTTGGTCAAATCTTGCGTTCAAACGTAGAGCAAACCAACGATGCTGTTATAATAACGGTGGCGTAATATCTGGCTTGAAGACAGCAGAATTGGCTATCTATAGCCGCGATTTTAAAGGGTACAAGATTACTGTTTTTCTAGAAGAAATCGGGTTCTTTCTGCCAGATTCTCTGTATGCCAGCACGTAAAGCTAGCTGTTGCCATAACGCCCAACTGTTTGTTTGTTTCAAATTAGGAATGGCTCGTTGATGGAGAAGGTTTCCCAGTGCCGAGCGTTACATGCATGAACCGTGTCACTGACCAGCGCTTTGGTGGAAACAGGAAATGAGTGTCATAATGCAGCGCATATTCAGTGATGACAGCATGAGAATGTGGAAATATAATTCCAGGTCGAATGCATGCGCGTAAGTTTCGCTGTGACAGCTCTATCATCGCCATTGAATATTGATCTGTCCAGGAAAAAGAGAAACGCTTGGGAAACAACCATTTGTTTCTTTCGATTCGGCAGAAGAAAGGACTGGGCGCCACTCTGCTGAATTACGAATGAATTTTCATGCATGATACACAGAAGGATTCAAGGAAGGAAGCTACGCCAAAGATTTTTTCTTGACCTGAAAACTAAATGAAGATCTCAAACCTATCCAGGAGCAACGATTGGCAATTCTCGATCTAAGGTGTTTTGCATCCATTGGAGGCCAGCGCACTTGGAAGGAAAGAGTGAAGATATGGATAACAAAAGGAACATGTGTTGAAATCCGCACAGGCGCCATAGCCTTTACACATGAGCCATGTCGTTGTTGCATGAAGCTTTGTGCAGCAATAAGTCGCTCTGCGCTTATGCTATCATGTGGTTGATAAGTCACAAGGTTAGACACTAGCAAATCCGCCGATCTCTTGAACTGTAGGAAAACGGTTGTATGAGCATATTATAAGTGATGGCAGTGAAAAAATATCAATCTGGTTGGAGTGGCTCTGAAAATGCATTACAGGCTGTTGCCATTTTCCTGAGCTGCTAGGATAGCATTCAGCAGGAGATGGCACAAACAGAAAATCTTCGATCCTATCAATAGTTTCTTCTACAAACACTCAGAGCTTAGTGAAGACCTATAGCAAAGACTGAGAATGTGAGTGAAGAGAACCTCGTGCGTGCGGAAGATAATGATCCTGATAGAGAAAGGGCACAGAGAAAGCCTACACATGCCATTATCTTTGATAAAGTCTTGACCACACAGGGGTCTAAATTCATTGTTTTCTCTTTTGCAAATTAATTAAAATGCCCTTAGCATTATTATTTTTCAATCTGTGACCTCTGTTTTTTTTATTATTGCAGGAAGAACCACTCTGTTACACATAAGAGCCAAGATTTTCCCCAGCACGCAAGGAGACATTTTCAGAACAAGCAGATGCTGGCGAAACTCCAAATAAGTTGCAGATCTCGCGAGGTCGCAGGTCGCACATCCATGGTTTTCTCGCCTTTTGCGACCCTGCGACCCAGCGACCTAGTCGCAAGGTCGCAGGGTCGCATCTTTTCAGTTTCTCCGCCTTTTGCGACCTCGCGACCCAGCGACCTAGTCGCAAGGTCGCAAGGTCGCATTTCTTTGGTTTTCCTCCTTTTTGCGACCTCGCGACCCAGCGACCTAGTCGCGAGGTCGCAAGGTCGCATCTCTTTGGTCTTCCTCCTTTTTGTGACCCCGCGACCCAGCGACCTAGTCGCAAGGTCGCGAGGTCGCATTTCGTCGATCTTCCACCTTTTGCGACCCAGCGACCCAGCGACCTAGTCGCAAGGTCGCAAGGTCGCATCTTGGCGATTCTCTTACAACCTGCGACTCCGTGACCCAGTCAGGTCGCAGGTCGCAACAGCAGCCCAGTCGCAGGTCGCAACAACGGTTAAGGTCGCAGGTTGCAAAAGGACTGAGTCGCAAGACAGCCCAACGGTCAGGAAGATGGAAGGTTAAGGAAGCCCAAAGGGCAGGGTGTTTTATAAATACTCCTTCGGGGTCTTGTAATAGGGGCTTTTTCTTTTGGAAACTGAAGAAATACATGGCATTGTATTGAAGGATTATACTCTTACGCATATGAATATAGAGATACTTGTTAAAACACCCTATGGTTATGATGTGTTTTGCTGTGCAAACACTGTGTGTATTCCTTGTACAGTTTCAGAACATCTTATGATTAATGAAGCTGCACTCTTTATGTCATCATTTATGCGTCATGGCTATCTGTGTTGTGTCAATGATGTTCAATTTATCATTTTCTCTATTAATGAATGTCAATGAACTATTTTGTTAGCATTTCGTTTTATCTTTCAGAAAGTAAAGGGATATCTCGCCATAAAGAAATATTTCTTTTGTGGTCAGACTACCTTATAAGCATTACCCCCAAAGATGTGTTGCTAATGACATCTCCTGAGGTGTACATGCTTTATTTATAATCTTGCTACGCATAGTGTTTGATTCGGGTTTAATACATCAATCCTGTATTCTGTATCATGTGAATAAGTGTATGTCCGCTGGTTCAATCAGGTTCTTTTGAGACCTAAGGGAAGGCGTCTTAAGCGGTAGCTGGACCCACACCCCGGACGGGATCCCTACTCCAAACGGTTCAAGGTCTAATTGGGACTTTCTACCGGGGAGATCCCCTACTGTTGACCGGACAAATTTTCCCGTCAACAGATTTGGCGCTAGAAGGAGGGCCTGACCTCCGACCAGATGTTTAACGAAAAAGGGGAGGCCAGATCACAAGCTGAGCCTTTAGAGCCTGCAGTTAATCTCATATCTATAATGGCTCGTTCCCAAATCATTCTCCCGAGATGTTTGTCGGAGTTTTACGAACCTGGATACTTCATCCCCGATAAAATTATGTATCGCTTGTCCCAGTTAAAATTTGATGGTGAAAATGGGGTACCTATAACCCAACACCTTTTAGATTTCTATGACTTTGGTGAGTGCTACAAAATTGAAAATGAAGGTTTCATTTGTTTTCTTTTCTTCCTCACTCTCGAAGGTCGCACTAAAAAATGGTGCTGCACATTGCCTGAAGCTTCCATGCACTCGTTTGAACAACTCGCCAGGGAATTACAGCAAGCTTTTCAGAGGTATGATCTTCATAATGTTGTAATAAAGATAAATGACATCAGAATGGAACCTCAGGAATCTTTAGACGAGTTTGCTATCAGATTTGTTCATTATTGTTTTGAGTTCCTTGAGAGGGATGTAAATTGGGAATGTTTAAGTAAACAGTTCAAGTATGTGATTCTTGCTTCCCTTGAACAATTTCAGTTAGATCCCAGTGTGCCCTATGACAACCCGCAAGTAAACAGCTATTCTGACTTTGATTCTTTCACGTACCATGTCGAATCAGAGTTTAAACACCCCAGTGGCTCATTACCTTTCTCGGTTCATGACACCTACCCCGAGCCCACTCGAGGTCTCCCGGGAGTTAGTCCTGAATCTGGTTCACATTCAAATTATGAATCTGGTTCATATTTGGATTATGAATCTGGTTCAGATTCGGATGATGAATCCGGTTCAGATTCGGGCGACGAATCTGGTTCACGTTTAGATTACGAATCCGGTTCAGATTCTGATAATGAATCTAGCTCACATTCAGACTATGAATCTGGTTTACATACGTATTATGAATCGACTCCTACCCCACATAAATTTTATTCCCTTACAAGTTCTGTCAAATCATTGTGTCTTCTGAACGACACTAATGTGCGTGTTGAAAAGCCTCGTGTGGTTAACGCCCCTGCGATTCAATATTTTCGTTCATTATTTCCTAGTTTGTTTCTCGATCCCGCCACACCAGTAATTTCTTCGAGACACTCAAAATTGCCTTATACTGGTATTGGCGACAATCATAAGCACGTAGATGGTGTTTCACAATCACAGTCCAAAATCGATGAATCTGTTACATCTGACTTTTCTCACTTGGGATCTTTAGATATCCATAGGATTGATTCCCCGTCTGAACAACTTCAAGATGTTCCCTCTGTTGATCCATCCCAGTCGGTAACTCTCGGGGAGCTTGACATCTCAGGTACCCATTTCGAACAAATCAATGATTACAGTGATCCCTGATTATCTGAAAACATGTTCAATCATACCATCGAGGACTATCACTCGGATCTCTTGGCTGACCCTATGAGGACACCTGAATTCGATGATTCTCTTTCAAAAGATTCAAATACCCACCAAAAGATCGAAACGCTTCAGCTTCCGCCAACCGTTTCTGAAATGAAAATTCCCTAGTACCATGCTCCTTCCAGCATAAACGCGTCGAATTCACCCCATCCTGGCAAATCTGGAGAATCCGACATTTTGATTTATCAATCTGTCAGTGCGCAAACATTTGACCAAATTGATACAAAGCCTACTGACATCTTTCAAATCACTTCAATTGACAATCATACCCATTCGCCTGTTGATCTCGCCAAGCAGTCAAAGTTGGAAAACCCCTTGCCCAAAGGTCCAGAGTTTGTGCAAAGCAGTGAGGAATTTCAGGCTCCTTTAAATGTGGATTCAGATCCCCATACCTTTAACCAAACCCAGGAGCAACCCCGGACTAGGGTTTTCGAAACTAGAATTTCTACGCTTGGATGTGCATGCATCTATAATTCGCCTGGCACTTGCGTATTGTTTCCATTCCATAAAATTGATGGTCCCCAACACCATGATGAGATTGTCAATCAAGTCAACCAACCCCTTTTGGTGAATGTGCTTGCAAATAGGAATTGGCTTACCCATCACCCCTCAAATCCAGGATCATGCATGAATGATTTTATGTCATTTATCAATAATGTTGAGTTTCAAGAACAGATTGAGGTATATCAAGATGAGAGCGGGAATCAGCCTGCATAATCTGTTCTGGCATGTTCTTTGGTAGGTATCTATGATCGTCTTGCCGTTGCACCGGCTCCTCAGGTAAGTTTTGTTGCTACTTCACTTTTTTGGATACTAGCTCTGATCCTGACCATGCTTATCCTTGCAGGTCAGGAACTAATGCGGTGGCTGCACTGGAAAACTGATTTTATTAACCCGATCGCATCATTGGTTAACTAGGGTTTAGGTGTAGGCTAGCTAGGACCTGCAATAAAATTTTTAGTTCAAAGTTAATTAGGTTTACTTGCCAAATTTTTACTTTATAGGTTAAAAGTTTGTTTTGTTGTTTTGTTTACGATTAATATCTTAGGCAACATCATGTTACAAGTATCTTCCTTCATTTCCTCTTCAGTTGCTTGTTGCTGCATAAATAATCATTGCTTGTATTACGCCTCTTTGCCACCTACAACTGGTTGATCGTTCTCACACATGGCGTTGCATTGCATCTTAAGCATCGCCTATTTCATTGCGTCGTACTCTTTCTTCCTCACATCATTTCTGTCATGTCGCCTGCCACTGCACAAGCCCTCATTGCAACCCTATCACCTTGCAGTCTTGTTTTGCCCTGATTGCTGAAGCAGTAACCCCATTGTTTTGTGTGAGGTTGCGGTGGCTATCTCAAGAGGCAGCTTTCTCTTAGGACCAGTCATCGAAGTCACATTATTAACAAGATGCCTATGAGTCTAAACCTATTATCTGGGGAGATACGAGCCGGTTGTCTGTGGGAGACCTGATGAGTTGAAATGGCCCATACCCGTAAGCCTAAGCCTTGTGCCCAACATAGTCTTGGACGTTTTAATGTGCTGTTCTGCGTGCTGCGCCTATTGTGGTGAATGGGATGTGAAGGTTTGGCATGAGGGCAAACCCAAATCAGGATATCTTTTAGTTTCTGTAACACAAGAAACAACCTCTCTTGCTCGTAAAATAATTCGGGATCCCTCATCCGCCCATGAAAAATAAGGGCCATGAGCACATGAAAATAAGTGCCACGAGCACATGAAAATAAGTGCTGTAAGCACATGAAACAAATAAGGGTAAAGGATCGAGAAAGGCTTCCTGCGCAGAGAGGTAATGCGACGACTCCGCCGGGGTACTGACCAGGCTCGCTGGCAGCGGAGCAACGTTTGTGATTTCTTGAAGTGACTCTGCCGGGGTACTGTCCAGGCCTATTGGCAGCGGAGCAACACCAGAAACTTACTTTAAAAATCCTGAAAATAATAAGCCCACTGTCTTGCTCGTCACATCATCAACAAGCTACCGACGTCTGTGAGCTTTCTCTTTGATGTGTTTCTGATTAGCGGGACTTAGTGAGGCACAAGGATTAGACATACTCGTAAAGGGCCAAAGTAATACAAAGGGTACCCACGAAGCTGGTTCAATATTCCCTTGCATCATTATCCGGACTCATACTATTGTGGTGATATTGACAGAGATGCTGGATTCTACCAATGGTTCGCCATTTGTTGTAGCCGCTACAACACCACCCAAAATTTTGGGTATATTTAAAATTTCGGGTTCCCCCTCTGCTCGCCTAGGCGTTAAAGTCTTTCACCTAACCCGCAGCCAACGACATCCCACCGAACTATCTCTAATCCCTCATGAGTTGTCTCATCACCATGACTTGATGTTGTCGCTGCAATCACGCCATATGTGGGAGGGATCATCTAGTGCACGCTCGAACGCTCTTACCGCAATTGCGCCATGAGCACATTCAAATGAAAACACTTTTGTGTATTTGAAATTAAAGGTCCTCTCGTCGTGAGTCATTAAGCATGGTGACTAGATACGTATTTTAAGCTCACTAATTTCATATAGTAATTGTAATTAGCGTAATGTTCTACACAGGTCGACCCCAAGGGTAACAGACTCAGTCGTGTCGCGACATCGAGGGAAATGAAATTGAGCTCAACGATGAGGCCAAAGTTGCGAAACAGGGGAGGAGGAAGAGCAAGTGACCAGTACTGTTAAAAAGAGAATAGTGTGACATGTGTCGATCAGAGAAAGAATCTTTTATGTCACCATTGCAAGAGGTTTTCTTCATTAGTGCACACCAGAATTTTGGAGATCCTGCACAATGTCAGCTCAGTGTCGATGTCTGTACACAAAGGGACATATGTCGCCATTTCGACATGTCTAGCCTAAATTATAGCCCGGTGAACAAAGAAAACTTAGGAGATCTCCCTGAGGAGTGACAATCTCATCCAAGGCGTTCTCGTGCGAAGTAGCAGTGCGAAAGCATACGTGTTTCTGGGGCAAGCCAACGACAGGGTTTAAATATGTGAACGCACCCTTTAGAAGCAACGCTTATGAATCCTAAGCTACATGGTGTTGAATTATTTATGCTGTGAGGAGTAGAACGTGGAGAAATGAAATGGTCTTAAAACCCTAATCTCCTTTGCTCTTACGCGTCCATAAAGATTGTCTATGCGAAATCATAAGAGATGGATAATTTCAAAGTGAACCTAGAAGGTTATGTTTAATGCATACACCTTTTTGATATCTAGGTACATGGATGCATATGCAAATAGTCTCTAGAAATACAAGGCAGAAAGGCTCAGTATTTAAAGGGCCATCAATGTGGCTTGAGCAAATGACCAGTCTACCCTATGAGGCTGCATGGTTTTAAAAGATTGATTTCTTGAGAGAGATGTGCTTTCACCATAAAATAGGAGATACATGATTGAGACGTCTCATCGATCTCACGTTCAAACGCTTCCACTTGGCATTCCATACTTCGTTGATAAGTGGTAAATGTCATATCTCGGTTTTTCAAAGCAAGCACAATTCATATTAGAGGTCGGCAGCCTTGGCAATGGAAATTTCTATCCGTTTGCGCTAACAGTATAAAGAAAACCAAATGGTAAACTTTATGTTATTAAACTAAGACGCAAAGCCATATGAAATGACAGAATACAACCATACAACACGTCACCAATGGGCGCACACATTTTGATGCTGCAGCTTTAATCCACGTGGGCGGTCAACCTTACGTTTGAAAGAGGGCGCAGAACTGCATGGGCACGTTACACGGGAGCAAATTTTCGATGGTAGGGTTTTGTCGACTTACGTAAATGTTTCGGAACAAAAATATATTTACAGCGGTCAACTCTATGAGTAAGACACAGATCTGAACCATATAAAATTGCACTGCGTGGATTTAAACATGTCGATGGCTAGTTTCGACTTACACCAAAACCGTTTGTGCACATAGCGCCATGCGTGTCCAAAGCCTTGTCTACGTTGCATGAATGCAAAACGTTCATGTGTGCGTTCTATGGAGCCCAACGTGCCATATTTACGTTGTAACTATGTTTTATACAGTGCAAATCTCATACAATTTCACAACCATATAAGGTCGCCGAGCAAAGCATGAAAAGAATGTTTCGATTGGCCCGAATGTTTTATGCCAAAACTGGCGGAGCAGTTTACAAATGCAGTTGTTAAAGTTACGTGGAAACACGGTACCAATAATGCGTGGATTGGTGTTCGAGCACAATCAAAGAGCCATACATGGCGAGGTTTCAAACCTGTGTTAAAACATGTGAAGCAAATATATGGGGTGGTCAAATTTGCGGTTTTCAATGGTGCAACAGAACTACATGACCACGTGCATAGAAACCAGGGTTCAAGGGCGGTTTTCAAATTGTGTTATATGATATTTGGTCAAATCTTGCGTTCAAACGTAGAGCAAACCAATGATGCTGTTATAATAATGGTGGCGTAATATCTGGCCTGAAGACAGCAGAATTGGCTATCTATAGCCGCGATTTTAAAGGGTACAAGGTTACTGTTTTGCTAGAAGAAATCGGGTTCTTTCTGCCAGATTCTTTGTATTCCAGCACGTAAAGCTAGTTGTTGCCATAACACCCACCTGTTTGTTTGTTTCAAATTAGGAATGGCTCGTTGATGGAGAAGGTTTCCCAGTGCTGAGCGTTACATGCATGAACCGTGTCACTGACCAGCGCTTTGGTGGAAACAGGAAATGAGTGTCATAATGCAGCGCAGATTCAGTGATGACAGCATGAGAATGTGGAAATATAATTCCAGGTCGAATGCATGCGCGTAAGTTTCGCTGTGACAACTCTATCATCGCCATTGAATATTGATCTATCTAGGAAAAAGAGAAACGCTTGGGAAACAACCATTTGTTTCTTTCGATTCGGCAGAAGAAAGGACTGGGCGCCACTCTGCTGAATTACGGATGAATTTTCATGCATGATACACAGAAGGATTCAAGGAAGGAAGCTACGCCAAAGATTGTTTCTTGACCTAAAAACTAAACGAAGATCTCAAACCTATCCAGGAGCAACGATTGGCAATTCTCGATCTAAGGTGTTTTGCATCCATTGGAGGCCAGCGCACTTGGAAGGAAAGAGTGAAGATATGGATAACAAAAGGAACATGTGTTGAAATGCGCGCAGGCGCCATAACCTTTACACATGAGCCATGTCGCTGTTGCATGAAGCTTTGTGCAGCAATAAGTCGCTCTGCGCTTATGCTATCCTGTGGTTGATAAGTCACAAGGTTAGACACCAGAAAATACGCCGATCTCTTGAACTGTAGGAAAACGGTTGTATGAGCATCTTATAAGTGATGGCAGTGAAAAAATATCAATCTGGTTGGAGTGGCTCTGAAAATGCATTACAGGCTGTTGCCATTTTCCTGAGCTGCTAGGATAGCATTCAGTAGGAGATGGCATGAATAGAAAATCTTCGATCCTATCAACAGTTTCTTCTACAAACACTCAGAGCTTAGTGAAGACCTATAGCGAAGACTGAGAACGTGAGTGAAGAGAACCTCGTGCGTGCGGAAGATAATGATCCTGACAGAGAAAGGGCACAGAGAAAGCCTACACATGCCATTATCTCTGATAAAGTCTTGACCACACAGGGGTCTAAATTCATTGTTTTCTCTTTTGCAAATTAATTAAAATGCCCTTAGCATTATTATTTTTCAATCTGTGACCTCTGTTTTTATTATTATTATTGCAGGAGGAACCACTCTGTTACACATAAGAGCCAAGATTTTCCCCAGCATGCAAGGAGACATTTTCAGAACAAGCAGATGCTGGCAAAACTCCAAATAACTTGCAGATCTGGCGAGGTCGCAGGTCGCACGTCCATGGTTTTCTCGCCTTTTGCGACCCAGCGACCTAGTCGCAAGGTCGCAGGGTCGCACCTTTTCAGTTTCTCCACCTTTTGCGACCTCGCGACCCAGCGACCTAGTCGCGAGGTCGCAAGGTCGCATTTCTTTGGTTTTCCTCTTTTTTGCGACCTCGCGACCCAGCGACCTAGTTGCGAGGTCGCAAGGTCGCATCTCTTTGGTCTTCCTCCTTTTTGCGACCCCGCGACCCAGCGACCTAGTCGCAAGGTCGCGAGGTCTCATTTCGTCGATCTTCCACCTTTTGCGACCCAGCGACCCAGCGACCTAGTCGCAAGGTCACAAGGTCGCATCTTGGCGATTCTCTTACAACCTGCGACCCCGCGACCCAGTCAGGTCGCAGGTCGCAACAGCAGCCCAGTCGCAGGTCGCAACAACGGTTAAGGTCGCAGGTCGCAAAAGGACTGGGTCGCAAGACAGCCCAACGGTCAGGAAGATGGAAGGTTAAGGAAGCCCAAAGGGCAGGGTGTTTTATAAATACTCCTTCGGGGTCTTGTAATATGGGGCTTTTTCTTTTGGAAACTGAAGAACTACATCGCATTGTATTGAAGGATTATACTCTTACGCATATGAATATAGATATACTTGTTAAAACACCCTATGTTTATGATGTGTTTTGCTGTGCAAACACTGTGTGTATTCCTTGTACAGTTTCAGAACATCCTATGATTAATGAAGCTGCACTCTTTATGTCATCATTTATGCGTCATGGCTATCTGTGTTGTGTCAATGATGTTCAATTTATCATTTGCTCTATTAATGAATGTTAATGAACTATTTTGTTAGCATTTCATTTTATCTTTCAGAAAGTAAAGGGATATCTCGCCATAAAGAACTATTTCTTTTGTGGTCAGACTACCTTATAAGCATTACCCCCAAAGATGTGTTGCTAATGACATCTCCTGAGGTGTACATGCTTTATTTATAATCTTGCTACGCATAGTGTTTGATTCGGGTTTCATACATCAATCCTTTATTCTGTATCATGTGAATAAGTGTATGTCCGCTGGTTCAATCAGGTTCTTTTGAGACCTAAGGGAAGGCGTCTTAAGCGGTAGCCGGACCCAAACCCCGGATGGGATCCCTACTCCAAACGGTTCAAGGTCTAATTGGGAATTTCTACCGGGGAGATCCCCTACTGTTGAACGGACAAATTTTCCCGTCAACACTATGAGATGACGATAATATAATTATGAATTGACAAGAGATTAATTATGAATCAATAGGAAATTAGACTATGAAATTGATAATAAACTAAACTACAAAATAACGATAAAAACCTTATTTTTGTGCAAGGGCCCTCTACAACAGAATGAGTGTGAAATATAATTATAATATCCATGCATCAGTGATCTAGTACTGGTCTTCTTTATTAGAAAAATAGAGTATAAAAGTGTATCACAGTATTATCACAAAATTAAACTTATTCCTGGTTTCAACAGTCCGGTATTTATACAAGTTCTTGAATCAACTATCTAAGAAAATTTCTCCTATTGAAAGCATAATAAAACTAAGACAAGAATTATATTCAGAAGCAAAGTCTTCATGGCTTTCTCTCGATTTGCGACGTAAGAGAAAATCGAGAGTATTCGTCCGTTGATCTCGTTCCTTGACTGATCTTTAACCGTGAGTGTAGGCATGATTCCTTCTCGAATTTGAACTAGTAAGTAGGATATGATTCATATGTGGACCATTTCAAAGCTACCCATATCACCCGTTTCTTCATTTACGTCTTGAAACCTATCAAACAATAACGGTGGCTACAGAAACAAAGGTTAGCTACAAACTTGCATGAATTCTCTAGCTAATTACAGAAACTCATCTAAATAATAAGAAACATTATAATATAAAGTAGAGATCATCTAAATGCCTTCTCAGATGTAAAATATGTTAATTATCACTAATTGAGTTTATGGATTTGTGAAAAAGGAAGAAGAAATGGTGGAAAAAGATGGCAAATTAGGAATAGTTTTGAGGGTGAACGCAATAATGAAGAAGCTATGCTATTAGCTGAATTGAAAGAGAGATGTAACTGAGTTTGTGGCTAGATTCTTGGATTGTCAATAGGTAAAAGAATATTGTAAGAATCCACGTGGACTATTACATCTTATTAATATTCCATATTGTAAATGGGAGGTCATTTCAATGGACTTTATCACATGTTTATTGAGGACATCTTGACAACATAATTCCATCATGGTTGTGGTGGACAATTTGACGAAGGTAGTGAAGAGCACCATAATTAGGTATATTCTAAGGAGTTAAAATGTCACATTTTTAGCTTAATAACTCTCTCTCACACACATTTAATTGCATTTTGTCATATCTTGCTTAGTGAGAATGGTGTATTAAGGGTTTTCGTGCTTTGAGGCCTAATGTGGCTTAAATACATGAAAATGAAGGGAATAATACCATTATTTAGAAATATTCCATATTAGGGCTCAGATTAGACAATGATAAATAATAATAGGGAGGTTGAACACCTTCTTAAATCCTAAAATTAACCAATATATCGTTCAGATCCTCATCCAACAACTTGAAGTCAGAGGCAACTAAGAACCTGTATGATAAGAATAAGCCAAGATCCACTTCTCTCAAGTTACAAGGAAACAAGGACCTACTTTTTGGGAGTTGTTAGTAATGTGAAATTTTCAAGTCGAAATACTACTGCAGTGATTGATTTATTTTGCCTATTTATTTATGATAAGTTATTTACAGATACTCTTAGTAAATTATGAAATAAAGACAACTGCAATATTCACTTAATCATAAGAATAAAATAAAATTGAACGCATATAACGCAATAGAAACAATCACATGAACACAATTATTTTTAGACAATTTTCCCCAGAAAAACCCAATGTGGGAAAACTCGTGTAGTAGATGAGGGTTTGTACGAGATTTTCCATTGAATTTCTCATTCAATAAGCATTAGCAATATTATTCCTTGAAGAGGACTCGAACCTCCATGATCTTAAGCACGAGATTTTGAGTCTCGCGTGTCTACCATTTCACCATCAAGGCATCCCAAAAGTGAATTCTATTCCATGCATATATATATATATAGATAGATATGAAAAATATTATGATCTATGAATATAGAATATATGTTATAGATAGCGTATTCAAGTATTGATATAGATTGGTCATATAGGTTCATCATATATCATCCAATTTTATTTTTATTTTCATTATCTGAAGGAGATTTCATATACATAAAGAAGATGACTGAACATCCTTTCTTTTTCAATTCAATAGAAACCTAAAAAATTGAATATGGTACAAAATAACAATATGTCAAGGATCCTATCCGTTCTATATGTGCATATATATCCATTGCTATGCGTTTAGCGGCTGGAGCATCTATTTTGGAACGAAAGAAAAGCAACGAGTGGAATGATAGAGTTGTCGAAAATAGGACCCCTCACTCATTTCTCTCATTCAGAACTGTGCATGGGACTCGAACCTTGCGCGGTTCCTAAGTGATAAAGAAGGAAGAAAATAAGAAATTTATTCCTTTTTTTATTACCTTCCTCGCGTATGTATAAGACCAAATCTATTGAATCAATATAAAGTATTACCAATCCCTAAAATATCTTTGTTCATTCAAATATATTAGTTTTTTCTGACCTTGCTTTACCCTAATTGTGATTTTACCAAAAAAAAAAAAATCAAATTTTTTTTTTTCGGTAAAAGTGATGTATTGGTCCGAGTGGAGGTAGGGGTAATAGTCCTTTTCTTTCTCTTTTCCACATGTACATAGAGTTTTTAGAGACAGAAACATTTCTAAAAAATAAATATGGATATCTATTCACTCTATTTTATTAGAGAGGTAATAATTTGTAAAATGAATTGCACTTCTTCATAAGGGGTCCATTGATTAAAAGAGACTGGAAAAGTTCAGATCCAATTCCTACAGTTATGGATATAAGCACAATCCAAATTCCTGGAGAGTGATACATTTATGTATCTATAAGATCATTTACTATTTCTTGAAGCTCAGCTCAATCTTTCCCCTGGAGAGACCATATAGCCAAGAAAGACCATAAACTAGAATGGAATAAAAGAAAATGAAACTATTTCAAACGATCTCAGGGTATAATTGAAAATGAAGTTTTCACTTTGTACATCTTAGATCATAAATTAGTAATTTATTTCAATCTTTGAAAAAGTAGAAACAGTTTCTAACTTCCAATTTTAGGAGATTTACATAATCCTCATGAATAGGATCGAATATTCCTCCATAATCTATCTCCTTTTTCCTTAAGGAAGCCTCCCTAAGAGGACTTAGATCTATCTATTATTTAAGTTCTTTCCTTCTTATTTTTTCTCTTTTGTTCCAATAAAAATATTGCCCGATCTGAATGGGAATCAATTTTGAATTTCTCAGAATATGTAAATCCACTATATAGATAGGTAGATCTCGATCATGTTTATGAGTTAACGAAAATGTGCAAAATCTCTATTGGCTTATACCATTCTATGAGTCTCTTCCTTTTTGCGTATAGCATTGCCATTCTCTCTAGCAACATCCATTAATTCATGACTCAATTTGAATCTCATATTTCGCCCCAGACGTTTTCGAGATGCCCCTAATAACCAACGAATGACAAGTACTTTTCCTTGGGTTGATCTTATCTTAGTGGGAACTCGATAATTCGATCCACCCACACATCTTGCTTTTATTGTTACATTGGGAGTTACTCTATGTATTGCTTGGCGTAGAATAGATAGTGGATTTTTCTCCGTATTTTGTTGAATATTTTTGATGGCTCGATAAAGAATTCGATAAGCCAATGATTTGTTTCCGTTTTTCAGAATACGGTTAACCACCATCTTAACTAATTGATTATGATAAATAGGATCGTATTTTGCAGTTTCTTTTTTTCTACAGAACTTCGCCATGACATGAGTGTGAAAAAGGTTTAAGAATATATTTCATAAAGGCTGAAAATCATTTATTTTGGCTTTTTGACTCCATATTGTAGGGTGGATCTCTAAAGGTATGAAAGATCTCCCTCAAAACCATACATACGACTTTCGTCGAATACGGCTTTCCACGTGATTCTATTTGCATGGATGAGATATATTATTTATGCATATAATTCTGTTTACTCACTCTCGATTGAATATCCGTTCCCTTTCTTTCTTTTGCTATGATTGGAAATCTTGTATTTTACATATCTATACGATCAAGTCCTTAGGTTTACAAAATAGTGAATAAAAAAGTGTTTCAAATAATTTCTATTTGACTTGAACCCATTCTAAAAAGGTCAAGGTATTTTTAATTTACTGTTGAAACAATCAGGGAAAACTTTGAAAATGATTTCGATATTAAACCTTGGACATATAATAGTTCCAAATCTTCTGAAAAATAAGATCGTTTTTTTCCATGGTAGCCTTCTCTAGTCCCCTTAAAAAACGTTTTTTATTAGGTTAGCTATATACTTAACATGTTCCTAGCAATTCACATGGCATCATCATGAAATGATACAAGTATTAGATAAGTAAGAATATACAATGCACTAGAACACCCTTGTTGACGATCTTTTACTTCGGCAGCATCTAGGGTTCCTCGAACAATGTGATATCTCACATCAGGTAAATCTCTAACCCTTCCTCCTCTTACTAATACTACAGAATGTTCTTGTAAATTATGGTCAATACTAGGTATATAAGTAGTGATTTCAAATCCAGAGGTTAATCATACTTTGGCAACTTTACGTAAGGCAGAGTTTGGTTTTTTTGGGGTGATAGTGGAAAAGTTGACAGATAAGTTTTCTTCACTGTCACTCTACAAAACCGTACATGAGATTTGCACCTCATACGGCTTCTTGTTCAATTTTTAGTTTTTTTGAAGTAAGTTGGATTATTTTCATTGTTCGATAATATTCATATTCCCTTCCTTCATGCATTGTGTCTCAAAGAGTAACTGGAACCAATTTAGTCAAACACATTTTCGTATTCTAATAAAAAATTAATGAATCCTATTTTTTATTTTAGGTAAAAAAGATTATGCAAAATCTTCGGGATTTCCTCTTCCTTCTCTATTCCCATCATATAAGTACAGCGCCGGAAGAAATAATCTGTCGTATGAATCGACATTATTACATGCTAATTCCTTCTTGATATCTCGATTTATCATTCCTACAAATCACAAATTGGATTCGAAATTGACGGGTTAATGTGAGCTTATCCATGTGGTTATACATTGTTTGAGTTTGAATAGGAATCAATTTAATGAAATATTTTGGCTTTCGTTCTTTTTTTGGGGTTGTCCAAGATCATTTCAATGACCTATGTTGAGGGAGATATATATCCATATCTATCTGAGATATGATCTGATCGACTGCGTAATTCGCATGAATAGTAATCGATATGGCCAGGGAGAGTATACGGAAAAGGAAATTCTTTTTGATCTGATTAGTCAGTGATCTGGCTCGGTGAGTCCTTTTTCCTATGATGAACTGCTGGCATCAGTCCTATATCTTGTTTTTGTGGACCGATGGAAAAGTGATAGCTCAGCGCGAAGAGGATTGTACCACGAGAGAGTGAAGGGGTCAACCTGTTCCGAAGAGACAACATGGATTTCAGAAATGTAGTTGTACTCTTACATCGATCCAGATCAAGAAGTATTTCAATCCATGGGGGTAAATATTTGCTCGCTAGACAAGAGGATATCAGTGCTAGTTACAAATTGTGTTCCGGTAGGATGTAAATTTATTTATATAAATTAGTTAACGGTTGGTTGCATAGGGTCTTCTACTTAATGCAAGAAGAAAAATTTGATTCGTATCATCTCTGTATAATCTTTACTCGATCTTGTTCTCCTTGTTCTCCCTGTTCTTCCAAACAATATTGAGTCCTTTCTGCACACACTAGTGCTAGATTAGATCAAACATGCTGAACAAAATATTTTTCATGTTCATGTCAAACTTGCTTGATCAAGATAGGTAAAATATTACTGATTTTATGGGACCATATGTTATGATTCGAATCAGTAGGAAATACTACTTTCGATAGGATTTACATAGGCTCCAATATTTTTTCTCTTTTTTTTCTTTTCGTAGTAGTGTGAAAAGAAGGAAGGTCTGTCTTCAAGTTGTTCGAGAGAAAATAGTGAGTTGTTTTGAGTCTCTTGACCCCTTGATAACTTATTATTAATAATTCAGTTCTCCTTTCAGATGAGAGTAGGGAAGGGATATAACTCAGCGGTAGAGTGTCACCTTGACATGGTGGAAGTCATCAGTTCAAGCCTGATTATCCCTAAACCTAATGTAAGCCCTTCCATCAAACAATTTTTTGTTTTTCATATTATAACTCTCTTCACTCCAGAGAGCTCGTGTCATTTACATGAGCTCTTTTTCATGGTAGTAAAGAAGAAATGACCAAAATGGAGCTAGATATTCAATTGGAAGATATCCAAATTTTCATAAGGAACAAAAGGGTTTCTGCCCATTTCATTAAATATTGATCATCATATCTTAGTAGTGAGTTGAGTGGTTGGCATGAGCTTTCCAATTATATTTAATCAATATTATATTATATATTCTATTCATTGGGATGAAAAAAAAAGGGAGAGAGAGGGGGTAGCAAAGAAATGAAAAAAAGAAGATCCTGGATAATCAAATTGGAAGAGATACAAAGTTATCAATTTCTATGCAATCCATGTACCAAATCCAATTTGATGAGATTTTTAATTCAAATCCTTTCACACCGGGAGTGCCTTATAAATCTTTTTTACCCTAGAATTCTCAGTATGTTTCTTTTACGCGATCTACGTAAAAGAAATCCATATTTTTTGGTCAAAGGTATAGTAGTACTTACATTATCGATCCTCATATCTCACTTCAATCATAAAAGTAGTATGATCGAGAAAAAAAATTCTATCCGATCAAACTCTTTCCTATACATAACTTTATGGAACTTGGAAATGAAACAGAAGAAGAATATTTAAAGCTTTTCACTAAAAACTGGTTGATATTTCCACATCTTTTCCTGTCTTTCCAATTGAAAATATCTTACAATCGATTCATAGAGAATTTTGATCCCATTAGTTTCAATTTAGGATATGGAAGGAACAGAAAAAATAAGGATGAGATGATCTCAGAGAATCAAGGATCGAGCGAAACTCATTTGGAAAATAATGAGAAAGATCTCAATTTGAAGATCGATCATTATATGAATATATCATATAAAATATATGATAATATATCATGGAAATTTCAATTTCAATTGGTAGATTCCATTATTATTTTTAATGTTTTTGTCGAGAGAATGGATTGATTCAATTTGCAACATGTTTTGATAAAGAATATGCAGAGTTATCTATCTACGAGAGAAATGAATAAATGAAATACATAAGATGTCTTTCACATCAGAATATATGAATTAACCCCATTGTTTCTTATGGCAGTTCCAAAAAGCGTACTTCTAGATCAAAAAAAAAAATCGTAAAAATGTTCAGAAGGGAAAAGCATATCGGGCCGCAATAAAAGATTTTTCTTTAGCTAAATATATCTCCACCGGTCATTCAAAAAGTTTTTATAGCATATTCAATGATGATTCCTCTGGATCATCCGAATCAAAATTGACAGCAATTGATTTGGATGACCCGTAGAATATATGACACCACCCTCCAGGACCCTGGAGAACAGTGATGAAAAATAATTTTCTTCAGGTACTCCCAATGGTGGTCATATGAAAGGGACACGGTCATTAATTAGTTTCACCACAGTACTTCCCTTCAGCAAATCTGTAGAAATGGGGAATTTATCAAGCATTCCTCTATCCATTCCGCTCCGCCTTCCTACTAGAAATGGATTAGAGTTCCTCATTTTTTGTAAGGATCCCAAATGAACTTCAGCATTACCATTATTCTACTAGAAATGTAGCGTAATATTATCAACATACCAATCCATCCATTCCGATCCGAAACTAGGATCGAAACAATTTATTATTTTCTATATATAATGGCATAGAACCCATGGAATCACGCATGGGGATGATATTATTTCATAATGGAATTACTCGTGCATTTCGTAATAGATGCACGTTATTTCTCTGTAAAAAATAATGACTAATTCGTATTTTCAGATATATTGATTCATTCTTCTTCTGTTTTTGCTCCTCCTAATGGCTCATCTCCCTATTGGGTCACATTCTTTCCCTCCTTTGTGGTTGGATAGAAAGGAGTGCTCAATCCTTTAGGAGAACTCAAAGTAATCATCTTTCTTCATATCTCTATCATTTATAATGTTTGATGCCCAAACTATTGTGACAAAGATACTAAAAAAGAGATGACTAATCTAGTGAAATTTGATCCTATTTATGAAACCCCCTTCTACATCTCCTCAAAATAGGATCAATTCATTCATTAACAGCCTATATATGGTAATATTAGGCTGATGGTAATATTAGCCTATATGTAATATTATTGGGAGCTATCAATATATTTGGATGTCTCCCCTAAAATTGGAAAGTCCAACAAGATAATAATCATATGGGAGATCATGGATCATAAACATAGTTTCGTTCTAGATATGTATATAATCAAACCATCCCATCAAAAAGATTAGAAAGTGATGGTATAACCATTTATTTTTTGGGATATAGCTGCTCCGATTATTCTCATCGTAAGTGAAAATTGACAGATATTCTTTGTCCGATAGCGCATGTGACTATTTCCCATTCTCTTTCGGAGCAGTGGGATCTGAACCCACGACCTCCGTCACCCCAAGATGGCACGCTACCAAGCTACGCCATGCTCCGTTATAACTATCAACCAAAAATAAAATTGATTCAAATTTTCATGTTAATGCCCTAACTTATATTTTATTTTGACTTATATTATATTCACAGATCACTCCCTCTGCTAGACACGTTCCATAACATTGACGATCTGGTGTAAATAAGCTAGTATGGTCCCTATGAAGCCGCCATGGTGAAATTGGTAGACACGCTGCTCTTAGGAAGCAGTGCGAGAGCATCTCGGTTCAAATCCGAGTGGCGGTATTTTTCCAGGAAGATCTCATCCATCACTTCTTCCTATGTAATAATATCTATTCAATCTATTTCCATTGTAATGGATCAATCCTATCTTTCCATCATAGATCTCATTCGGGAATAAAATGAATAAATGAGTTTATTATGATATTCATAACTTTAGAACATATATTGGCTCACATCTCTTTTTCTCTCATTTTTTTTGTCACTCTCATTTATTGGGGAACCTTAGTTTATCGAATTGAAGGACTAAGTAGTTCGGGAGGAAAGGGCATGATAGTTACTTTTGTTTGTACAACGGGATTATTAATTACTCGTTGGATTTATTCAAGACATTTACCGTTGAGTAATTTGTATGAATCATTCATGTTCCTTTCCTGGAGTTCATCTGTGTTCCATATAGTTCTATAAGTATGGATTTGAGATGATCGGTGGTTAGGTGCAATCACTGCGCCAAGTGCTATGTTAACTCATGGTTTTGCTACTTTAGGTCTTCTGGAGGAAATGCAATGATCCAGAATGTTAGTACCCATGCTACAATCTCATTGGTCAATGATGCATGTAAGTATTATATTGTTCAGCTATGCAACCCTTTTATGTGGATCCCTAGCACCAATAGCTCTTCTAGTGATTATGTCCAGAGTAAATAGACAGGTTCTTTTTGGTGCGATGGACAATTTATTTTCCTGATCCATTCTTCCCAATGAAAATTTTTATTCACATGAAAATAAAAAAAGTTATTTGCAATACACTATTTATTTTTCATCAACGAATTATCGTAAATGTAAATTTATTAAACAATTAGATCATTGGAGTTATCGTGCAATTGGTCTCGGTTTTTCTCTTTCAACCATAGGTACTCTTTCTGGAGCAATATGGGCCAATGAAGCATGGGGATCTTATTGGAGCTGGGATCCAAAAGAAACTTGGGCATTAATTACTTGGACCATATTCGCAATCTATCTGCATACTAGAGTGAATAAGGGTTGGCAGGGTGAGGAACCGACAATTATGGCTTCGTTAGGATTTTTTATAGTTTGGATCCGTTATTTGGGGGTCAATCTATTAGGAATATGGTTACACAAGTATGGATGGTTGGAACCATAAATGGAATGAATTACCAGAGGGAAAAGGAAGGATAGATTTGATCTAGTTCCTTAATAAAAATAAAATTGATTCCAGTTCCCACATAGGAAAGAAAGGTATAATATATCGAGGAGAAAATGACCCTAATTGGCCACTGGATATTGCGAAATGTGACTATTTAGTAGCAAATGATCCTAATTGGCCACTGCATATTGCTAAAATAAAGAAATGTGACAATAATATTTATTGTTTCAATTGGATCAATTAGTTATCAAGTTGGAAATGGTAATAGACGGAATTTATAGGTAATGAAAAGGAACCCACATATACAGGCAAAGCCACAAATATTGTTGATAGAGTGAAGGTGCTCATTATAGAAGATATTTTCCATATCTCTATAAAAACCCATACTTGATCCAAGATCTCAAGTATGGGTTTTATCAGTGGATAAAAAAATAATAATATGATATCAGTAAGCTAGACCAATACTACGTGTTGTCTCATGCCATAAATAAACATGGACACTCAAGAAATATGTTGGAAAAGCGGATTTACACCGCTTACAACCTACACAGTCTTATGTTCTTGGAGCAGAAGAAATTTTATTAGCTTTACATCCTTCCCAAGGTATCATTTCCAATACATCTGTAGGACAAGCTCATACGCATTGGGTACAACCAATACATGTATCATAAATTTTGACCGAATGTGCCATTGGATCTCCATTAGTTACTAATTTTTTTTAATTTGATAAGATCATATATAGCCATATATTCTAATATATGCCCAATAAAGAAGGCCAATAACGGTATATTATGAATATAAAATGAATCAAGAATTGTAATATCAATTCTATTTGGAACCGATTTGTATTTTGTCAATGGGACAAAGATATTTGGATCATTTTGATCAACCCAGATCATCCCAAATATGGTCCAATCATGACAGGTCATTTTCATAATAAGTTTTATTTCTTTTTCTAAATGAGAAAATGAAATAAAAGAACGACTAGATCCGGGATCTATAAAAATTGGATTGGAATTGAAAACTTAGAAATTAGCGGGTTTTTAGTCTAAAAATACTCAATTGACCAATTAAATCATCATAACGAAGTTTATCCCTCTTGGATAGATAAACCAGAAGTTGCCTACGTTTTCTCAAAATAAGCCACAAACCCCTTTGGGATGAATAGTCTCTTCCATGCAATTGCAGATGCTGGGTAAGTCTTAGGACCCGATCAGTTAAAAAAAATACCTGAGATTCAACAGATCGTCTATGTTTATCAGGAATCGGAGATGAACTAATGGAAAAATTCTTTACCATAAAAAAAATTTCTCAGAGCTTCATTTTTTTTTTCTCGAGTCAGAAAAAATAATTAGATTCTTTCTTTCATTTTCATGGTTCATATAATAATTCTAATTCGTTTCGACCATTTCGATTTAAGAAAAATTGGTCGGATTCTTCTCACATTGATGAAACAGAACAAACAGATTGGTTCAATTTTGGACATATCCTGAAACTCCATTGAATCAATCTATTCTTCTTATTTTTTACAAAAATGGAATTGAAGCCAAAAAAATTTCAATTGACAGTTAGGGGATACATACGTATTCTCAACATCGCAAATAGACTCCCATCATTTTTATTGAACCAATATCTATTCATGCACAAAAGATCCTTTAATCGATAACTAGGCCAAACAAAACATTTAATTATTTGTGTTGTATCTACACTAAGATGTTGGTCTCTTCCCATGAGTTCTTCATCATTTTGTATGGATTTTCCGTTGAAAAATCCTACATGATCGTTCTCTAGATCAAATCGATTCAATATTCGAAATTCTCTACGACATTTTGGAAGCAGAATATCTTCTAAACTGAAGGAACTCAAAATCTTTTTGTCATCCCCGAGACCGGCTCTTTTTCTTTTTTCCGACTTCAACCACATACTAACAATTTTATATATAAGGAGATTATCATTAACTATGCTTGATAAATGATATGGCTCGGAGGACGCTATTGTTTTAGGGATTTCAGCTTCTTTCTTTTTTGGAACATCTGCATTGATATCATTTTCATTGCTATCCTTTTCATTGATATCATTTGCATTGATATCATTTGCATTTCTATCCTTTGCATTGATATCATTTGCATTGCTATCCCTTGCATTGATATATTTTTCATAGCCTTTTACATCCTCATAAATAATAAGGAACATTAGATTTAGGTTAATATTTTCCTCATATGTTCGCATAAATTTTTCCGGATCCTCGATTTCGAGAAGATTTCTGCACATCCTCACCAGATCAAATATCTTTTCTTCCCCTATAGCTTTTAGTATTTTGTGTTGAACAAGAACTTGATTAGTTTTTCTATTTCGATTAGTTTTTTTCTTTCCATCAGTTTTTTGATCTTCTACTTTCAAACCAAATTGTTTCTGTTTTACCTTACCAGTTTGTTTCTCTTCTACTTCACCAGTACCAGTTTGTTTCTCTTATACTTCACCGGTACCAGTTTATTTCTCTTCTACTTCACCAGTACCAGTTTGTTTCTCTTCTACTTCACCAGTACCAGTTTGTTTCTCTTCTACTTTTTTGTTCTAAACATCTGATCTAATAATACCTATTCTTTCCTCTATAAATTTGATTCTTTCCTCCCGTTCTTTTTCCTCTATCTTTTTCCACTCTTGCGCTTCACTTAAAATCGAATATCCTGGTATGAACTTCGATTTATCATATATGTTCTCTTTTCCCCAAAGTTCCGGGAATAACCAGAATTTTAAATCTAATCCAGATCTTCTCTTCTCGATTTTGAGAGTATCCAAATCTTTTGTCAAATTAAGAATATCCGAATATTTTTTCAAATTGAGAATATCCAATTATTTTGTAGAATTGAGATAACTATATGATAAGATATCATATCTGTAATGTTTGTTCATTTTTCGAAGTATTCCCAAAGAAGGTTCTATCACAGTCGCAAATATATAATCTTTTTTTTGTTCATATGGAATGAATCGTTCTTCATAGAACATACATTTCTTATTGACTCTATTTCTCCATTTCTGTGGGTTTATCCTAGACCATATCTATGGGGACAATTTGTACCGGTCAAAACATCTCAACCATTGTTTCCAGTCATTCTCTTTCAGATCTTGTGGTTTTTCATGATCCAATATTCTTTGTATATCTAATAATTCTTTGATCTTCTTCTTGATCAAGAGATATGATGTTTGGGCTCAATATTTCAAAAAATACTTTGAATAGGACCTATCAATTTCCCCTATCTCCCATGTCTTGTGAAATACATATGCTTGGGACATTGATAACATGTTTTGATCAGGACGAATTTCAAAATATTTTCTTTTTTCATTGATCGAATAGTAGTTGGTAATTTTAACTCTATTTATTTTTGAAATATCATTATTGATAATGAATATTCATCCGTAAATTGTTGCTATATTCCCCGTGGATCGAATCCAAGAGGATCGAATCCAAAATTTTATATTTGACCCAATGAAATGAATAACACTTAGTAAGAGATATCGGTCCATTCTTTTGAGAAAAAGTTTCATTAATTTCATTGAATAAAACCTTTTTCGGATTAATTGGACACTTCTATTTCAAAATCGACCAGGTATTCACCGAATCTGAACCAATAGTTTTTTAAATGTTGATCCCAATATGTTAAAACTTCCCTTCGATCCGGTATGAATCTCTGAATCCATCAGAGACATTCTAGTTATAGGAGAGCTATTTATGATCGCAATAGATTTGATCCGCTCTTTCATTATGGTCGTCCAATCATCTGGATCTTTGACATTAATTTTTTGGGTTTCATATCCAAATTGATCATTCACTTCTGATGAATCATTTGCACTACCCATAGGGGTAGTCTCAGTCTCACTTAGTAATTTATTTTGTATCCGGTCATTAAGTTCACTTTTGTCTATATATCTAACTTGTGGAACGCGTCTTATTCCTGTAGATCCCATCAATCATCTCTTCACTTTTTTGAAGAGAATCAATTCTCTCTTAAATCCTGTCTTCAATCCTTTCTTCACTTTTTTGAAGATAGGTTCAAAAAATTCTTAAAAAATTCCTAGCTTTGGGTTTGGATCACTGAAAGGTATGTCAATTTCGAATCCAAGGGTCGTTAAATAACTCCAACGCAAACACAGTCTTTTTTTAGATTGGCTATGCCAAGGCTTCAAACGAAAAGGAAATATAAGCTTTATCTGCATACCATATTTGTACCATTTGTCTGGGAATCCTATTTTTCCGAGTGAATGGGTCCTATTTCACCAATGAGCAAGGAAGATATATTGTTGTGGATGAGAAAAAGTTTGAATAATTGTCCATATGTAAGATTATTCCTTTCTATATGAATCCTTTTCATATTAGAAGATAATCTCTTCCTATAATTTGGCTGAGGATGATGCAAATAATCAAAAATTTGATGCGTATTTGCTCCGTGAAAAGAAGCTCTCGATGAGCTCTAATAAGAAAGTTTCACAGGATTAAACCAATTTTCTTGATCGTTGGATATCGTCGAAAAATTAGTGTTATCAAACGATTCCATGCGATTATTTTCATTATAAAAGAAGTCAATAATTGATGGATTAATCAGTATATCATTCAGAACAAATGGTGCAATTGTTCCTTCATCAATCAATAATTTCAATCTTTGTGAAAGATTATGGTCATCTAGAAGAAAAAGAAAGGGTTTTAATATTTTCAAATGAACGATTAGAGTACCCATTAGATCCAACAAGTCATTTATATCTAAGTTATTTTTCTTTAATAGTTGAGGATCAATACTTTTGAGCTTATTCAAGTGAGAATCTAAAATATAAATGACAATATCGAACTTAGAATTTAAGTTCGATATGATATCGAAGTTCGAGTTTAACATCTTTACAATATGTTGAAAAAACTGAAATTAATATTTCCAACCAATTTCGTTTCGATTAGTATTAGTACATGATTCAATTAGGTCAAACACTCTTTGAAAATAGTTTTTCTTTTTTTATAAAAAAAATGTTTCAAATATTTCATAAAGTATTCGGTCTCATGGGACCATTTGTACACATTCAAATTACGATTTGTATTTTTATCCGTTCAAATAATAGAATGGTTCAACCATTCTCTCTGAATTTTTTTCCAACTTGATGAATGCCGGTCAATTGTATCTTTCGTTACATTATTCAAATTTTCATTTTCTATCCAATTTGTTCGAATTTGATTCTTTAAATTGTGACTGAACCTATTTATAAAATAGAATATATTGAAAAAAATTTCCGAATACCTGGAAATTTTATACCGAATTGATTCATACCAACTCAAAGCTTCAGTTATATAATTGTTAAAGGGAGTTCCTATCTCTAAGCGATTTAGAGATTCATACCAACTCAAAGCTTCAGTTCTATAATTGTTAAAGGGAGTTCCTCTCTCTAAGAGATTTTTGGAATCGATTTGGCTCAATTGTTTGTCGATTATTTGATCTAAATAATAATCTGCTTTATCAATAATATTGAGTAGGACCCATAAAGATTGATTCTTCAATTTTTCTCTGTGGTTGAAGATCCGATCCGATCTCAATGATCCATTCTTGTTGAGTTCATATAATGGATTCATGTAATAATAAATATTACAAGAAATTTGATCATGAACCTGACTAGGCTTAGTTATTTATAGAGTGAATTGATCTGTCATTTCCAGAACAATTTTTTTTGTTTTTGATCGAAAATTGTTGTGCAATATGTTAATAATATTCCATCCAGGATCTGATGGAATAGCACAATTTGAGGAAGGATTTTCAATTTCAAAATATGTTTTGATCTTCCATATATCAGCTATCCTATTCATTAATGAATAGGATTTGGAATCTCTTAAATATTGGGAAAAAACATTTTGTTGTCTTTTCAATAACCTTTTGGATAAGTTGAAATCCTCAATGGGATTTTTAGTAGCACGAGGACCACCCATACATGGTTCATCCATTGGCCATATGTAAAAAAAAGAATAACGAATTGATTTTGTAAAATTGTCAATGAATATTTTCCTTTCCAAGGGAAAGGAATTCTCTTCTGTATATATCTTTGATCTTCTGTAAATAATTCTTTCGCCCAAGAAATTGGATAATATTCTGATAAACACTTTGAGAGCAAATCCGATTCTATTTCTATTTTTGTTTGTTCTCTTTCAATAAATGAATCTTCACAAAGATCTTTTTTAGGTTCCCAATACTCATTTAATTAATCTTCAAAAAGATCTTTTTCAAGTTCCCAATACTCATTTTCGGTTGAATTAAGAGTCGAGTTGATCTTCAAATTGAGATCTTTCTCATTATTTTCCCAATGAGTTTCGCTCGGTCCTTGATTCTCCGAGATCATATCATCCTTCTTGTTTGTGTTCCTTCCATATCCTGAATTGAAACTAATGGGATGAAAATGCTCTATGAATCGATTGTAAGATCTTTTCAATTGGAAAGACAGGAAAAGATGTGGAAATATCAACCAATTTTTAGTGAAAGGCTTTAAATATTCTTTCGGTGTTTCATTTCCAAGTTCCATAAAGTTATGTATAGGAAAGACTTTCATCGAATAGAAATTTTTTTTCTCAATCATACTACTTTTATGATTGAAGTGATATATGAGGATCAATAATGTAAGTACTACTATACCTTTCACCAAAAAATATGGATTGCTATTATGTAGATCACGTAAAAGAAATGTACTGGGAATTCTAGGGTCAAAGAGCTTTATAAGGCGCTCCTGGTGTGAAAGGATTTGAATTAAAAATCTCATCAAATTGGATTTGGTCCATGGATTGCATAGAAATTGATAACTTTGTATCTCTTCCAATTTGATTATCCAGGATCTTGTTTTTTTCATTTCTTTATTACCCCCTCTCTCTCCCTTTTTTTTTCATCCCAATGAATAGAATATATAATATAATATTGATTAAATATAATTGGAAAGCTCCTGTCAACCAACCAATACCCTTATACCATTGGATATAATTTATTTCAATGAAATATGAAAATGACAACGAATCGGATCCAGCCTGATTATTTTTATCTTATTTTATGGAGAATGAAGGGAATTGAACCCGCGTGTGGTGGATTCAAAATCCACTGCCTTGGTCCATTTGGCTATTTCCACCTCGGAAAAACAAACCAATTTATCTATCTACATTCATTTCTCCTGTTAGTGTCGGTATCTTCATCCCTCCGTCAGAGATCAAAATCCTCTTGTTGCATTGAATATTAGGTGTCTCATTTGGTCAGCTGCATTCCATTAGGAGCATGGGTCATCTAATGGTAGTGGATTGTCACTCATGTCCCTCATGTCCTTTACCTGCTGGCCTATTTCTATTCTTTAAAATCATTTACAGTCATTTTTGGTCTCATAGTTTGCAAAGAGTCATTTGTAGAAATTTGAATAATTGATATGTTATCCACCAAGATTCTCCTTATCACACACCATTTTATCTTCATGCACAATACATAATCTCTTCTACCATTGATCATTAATTGCGGAAATAAAATCAATTGCATGCACACATTAAAACCATAAAAAATTCACACATATGAACATAGTATGTAATGGGAAAGCTTAAAGCTGAAAACCCCCAACTATCTGTATATTATATATGTCATAGAGATCATGTAACAATCATCATACAAAGCTCCTCACAAGCTCTCAGTATAATCTCCACTTGCTACACACTAATCAAGCTAGATTTAGCAAAACACATGCTCCAATCTCTGCCACTTGATAGCCTGCCTCTACTGCGCAATCCCTGCTGAAGAATGCCTCTTGATGAGAATTGATTACCCCAGCCTTGCTCACGTAGTATTTATAGGCATCTCTACTGAGTGTTGGATGCAAACCATGCATCACTTATAGTCACAACTGATAGTCACACTTTCCATTTCACCTATCTTTGCACTGGTCTCCACTGAAACTGTCCATGCACTGAAGTTAACTGATGTATTCTTTATTTGATTAATGAGTTTATAATTAGTGAATTAATTAATAATTAATTCACACCACTCTCACTAATTGTATCAATCAGTTAAACTAGATAAAAATAGCTCAACTATGTTTAGATTAGTTAAACTGAACACAACTCCATTAACTTCCTCAATCAACTCCACCAAACTCTCTCACATGAGTTCTAACTGAAGTATCCATGCAATAGCTCCACATAACCCTCAGGAATAGTGTAATTCCTTCTGTCAGCTCCTGTGCCACATCTGTGCACTTAACTGAAGTTCTCTAAGAGAATAAGATAATGTTTAGAGTCCAAATATTATTAAGAGCTAATAATATTCGACATATCTATTTTTAGACTGGCAATCTAAAAATAGATTCCGCCCAATATGTCTAAAAATAGAAATCCATCTATTTTTCCAACTTGACCAACCATCCACAAATAGCATCCTGCAACTCATAGAATATGATAGACATGTCTAAAAATAGACTTTGCGACAAAAATCACCTGTGTGGCCCCCACCTAGTTTAGGTGATCACTTTCCAACTAGGATTAGGAATGATGTTTCAAGATGCCTCCTTAATTGTTTGTTGTTGCAATCTTCAACATCATTTAGGGTTTTAATCTCATTAGGTCTAGGGTTTCATTAATCAGGTCTTCATAATGCCTAATAATGGTCAACAGGCACATGAGGAAGTCTTAAATAAGGTTTCAGTGCTAAAATTTCATCATTATATGCTTAATAATGATTTTTCTTCAAAACTCTGTTTTGAAGAAAAATAGTCTATTTCATATTTATGTAAATAAATGTAATGTGATTTTCAAGTTTTTTTAGTTGTAATAACACTCCACTGGCAACCCTGGTTGCCTTTGCCAAAGCTCCATGCCATCCATTCCCTGCAAAACAGAAAAAAATCTCATCATTCAGTCCAAAAGCAAAAATGAAGCAAAACAGAGTTTTTAAAGTGAAATGTCAAATTTCAAACATTGCAAAGTGGGTTTTTCAAATGGAAAATCAAAATACTTGGTATAAATATCATTTTTATGTTTCAAGACTCCATTTGAATGCTAAGAGAACAGGAGAAAGCCAAAGAGAAACTGTGAGGAGCGAAGAAATAATTTGGAGGGAAGACTGTGTGAAGTTTCCTTGTGTGACCCGTTGGGTGACTGTCGCGAAGCATTGGGCGAGTGCAATGCATTGGGTCAGCTCCTTGTGTGCAAATTTACTCTTGCGCGACACATAGAAGCAACGTGGCGCATTGGGTTTGGCGCACGACGCATAGGGCCAGAAACAAGTTTATTGCTATTTCTTCAGAAATCTACAAATGTGCTCGGTCCATCTTTGTTCATGTAAGTCAAGCCACCTCTCCATTACCCATGACATGTGTTTGGTGATGTTTATGACAGTTTTAATACAAAAAATCAAACCCTATTCTCTTGTTGGAAAAATTCTCCCTTAGGGTTTTGAAATGGGTTTTGTGCTAAATACTTCCATTCTCCACCTTGTTTTTTCCCCTCATCACTATTTATTTTATCATAGCAGCCCATTTCCCTTTTCTCTTGTATCCCTAAGTCACTCATTCCTATCCCATTCTCATTATCCCCATCCCAATTGTAAATTTCCCCAAACCCCAAGGCTATCCCAAGAAATTAAGTGGCTGCCCCAAACTCTTCAATTCACAGTTTTCACTTGATGATAGCCCATCATTTCCATCACCCTATCCCTCCATAGTCCCTCGTTTGTTACCACATATTTGGCAACAAAACCAAGGACAACAATATTTTCATTTTCATCCAAGACAATAAAGACCTTGGACATCATGTAGACAGATACCGATACATCTTATGACTGAGATAGTGATTCCACCACTGAATTACATGCACCTAGAAGGCCTCATAAGAGTGGCAGACATGTGAGGGAGGAGCCCACTTCATTGGCTGAATTGCAGGCTTGTCCACTTGCCATGGCATGTTTTCAACAACAGTCTTGTTATCAATTTTGTGAAATGGTTGCTAGGGTCCATCATCATCAGGAGCTGGCCCATTTGTTTGTGTTGCATTTACATGATGTTCAAGTCACCCTTGCCGGTGTAACATTCACTTTAACACCTGAAAATATCTCTCAAGCAACCGGAATACCAAATTTTGGAGAACAATGGAAAAAAAGACAGCAGGTTGACAGGGTACACTATGAACCATATATCAAGCCTAGCTTTGTGAAACAACTCAGCAGAGTGTTTCATTTCCGGTTCTTCAAGGATTCCTATGCTCCTCTGATGAAACTTATTATAAAATATTTCAGTTGTGAGGGTCGGTTTTCACGTCTCTATGCCTATCATATCAGGTTATTGATGCATTTTACCAGGGTGAGGATGATGAACCTCCCTTATTTCATGTGCCAGAATATCGAGAAGATGACCACTCTCGTGCAAAGGAAAGATCCTGAGCAGCAGTACAACAGTATCTATCACTTTGCACTCATCAAGATTGTGGTTATGCATCAGCTCGGCTTGCAGGGTATTTCATGAGAGGATTTCATTTCTAATGATTTCTTCACAGCTCCCCAGGTACCTTCGGAGGTTTTTCATGAGGCAGGTGAACCTTCATATCAGCATGAAGGTCAGGAGACAGAGACTACTAGTGTGTCGGTGTATGTCACTTATCAGAGAGGCACTAGAGGGTTATTTGCAGCAGCCTGGCGAGTATTATCTCCACCCGGGGTGGAATGGGTCTCGCTTCCATCATCAGCAGCACAGGTACAGGTACAGGACAGAGGTAAGAGGCCCATATAGGATGAGGGGCCTTCAGGAGGCCAGGATACAGATTTTATACTCATTGATAAGGATTTGGGCTCACCAAGCTCAAAGTTGAGAGAGACTATTCAGGAGAAGAAGTCGGAGATAGACACTTTGTTCGTCTAGTTGAAAAGAGCCCAATGGATTATCAACTACCTTGAGTAGTGAAACAAACATTTGGAAGATCAGCAAGCTATCATGGAGTTGCAAAATATCCGTGAGAACCGGCAAGTTGCCCAAAGGAGCCAAACCAAGATGACATCCATTGAGCGAGAGATTCACGCTGATCGAGAGAATTGGCTCAAAAGGGTCAATATTCATTTGGAGAAGCTGTTGGAGAAGGAAAATAAGGAAAAGAACATGTTGAGGCACATGAAGAATCATTATTGGGCGAGAAATCATGTTTGCAAGGCACGAATCAAGATCCCGAAGGCAAAGTTAAAGAGGGCATTAAAGCATCGCAAAAGGCATGATAGACTCCAAATTTTGGCCGAAGCTTCCTTAGCTTAGCATAGTGCATGATGGAGGACACTCAGCCCAAATTTCAAGAAATTTGGGACACATTTTATCAATTTTGTTTTTTTTGGCCTAAACACAGATTTTTCTGCCCGACGTGTCGCGCCACTTGGCGCGTGCTTATGATTGGGAGCTCCTCTTGGGTAAAAATTTGTATTTTTGGATTTTTAATGAAAATGTATGCATGCCTACCCATTACCCAGATATTTTGACAAGTTTTGGGTTGCTGAAGGGGTCAAAAACACCCTAAAATTGACCTTTCTGCCCCTTTTTGGACACACAGGAAGTAGTGTTGGGAAAACTCATTTTTGGAGGGGAAAATGGCAACCAAATTCAGAAATTCCACTTTGGCTGGAAATTAGACAGGCAGATATTTCCAACAAGCTATCCTGCGCTCAATTTGGACACTAGAAGGCCTTCAAAATTGGCTCCAAAGTAGCTCGACGCATAGAGATTTCAGGCGCGGTGCATTGGGGATTTTGGCTCATTTTTCACTCAGTAACTCTATTTTTCGCCTAGTTTTGGCCAGTTTTGCTTTATTATCTCAAAATATAAAACTATGGATGTAATTTTATGTAATTTCATGGCTCTTGATGTAATTTTGACAATTTTTTACTCATGGAAGTAGACTCATTCATCAAAAGGTGAATTGTAACTGAATGAATCAGTTTCCTATCTTATAGAGGCAAGTTGTTCCACTGCCTATTTTCCAGTTCTTTGCTTAGATCTTGTTGAAACAGCTCCTAAACTAGTGATCTTGACCCCTAGAGGCATGGGGATGAGTTATTCTTGTCTATATCTTGTAGTTTTTTAGTCATTTTCAGGGTTGGACACTTGGGATTGCTTTGAGCTTCATTGTACATTTCATCTCTGCATTTTGGAAAAGGAATAGACCAGGGTTTGCAACGCTCCTTGGGATCCATGTGGCTCTTTGTTTTGATGGTGTATTTCTCTCTGTGATTGTAAGTTTACTGATGTTTCATGTGTATCATCTTCCTTCTTATTTCTTCTTAAGTTAAACAAACAAGTAATAAAGGTGGAATTCATTAGATTTGCAGTGCTCTACCTTGAGTTTTGTTTAATTTTCTATGTTTTCAACTGTCTGAAGAGGATTCTTGAAAGCCTCTTGCCCTCTTCAACTCCTCACCGATCTGAGCTATTCATTTCATTCAAAATTGAAACATCAAAACAATTTCCTACCTTGCCCCATTCAGCTCTCTGCAAAACTGATCATTTCCCTGACCCAAAATCAGCCCTTTCCTTTGATCCAAAAAACACCTTCAAAATCAAATTCAATGTCTTTTACATATATGCCTAGCCTAAAATCATCCTTTATTCAAGTCATCTCAAGCCTCATTTATCATTTTTTGCGAGATTGACAAGGAGAGAGCCCTCTCCCGATCTGGTAGGGCTAGCTACCAGATTAAGCGTGGTTTGATGTTACCCTAGACTTTGCCTTCCTTCAGCCTGAGGTATTTAGGAAATAACATCTCCTAAGAAGAAAAAACGAGCTAACATTTGTTCGTATGTGGGTCGGTGACTCTGATAGGGGATTAAAGCAAGATCGATGACTAACTCCCAACTCTCGAACAAGTTTTTCGTCTTATTATCAAATTCATTGAATGAAATGTTATTTGAATGTCTATTGATAATATTTGACATGATTCAAGTATGAGAGAAAGAATGTAAATGATCCCGAACTAACCCATTTTAGATCTGAGTCTATACTCATATTATAGAATGAGTATGTTGATGATCTGTATCCAGCATCCATGGCTGAATGGTTAAAGTGCCCAACTCATAATTGGCGAACTCGCGGGTTTAATTCCTACTGGATGCAGGGGAACTGCACATATCCATTATTGATGGAATGGGGGAATAAGTATGAAGAATAACAACGAAAAATTGAAGCATACCAAGCCTTTCATTTTATTGAAAGGTTTGGTATGCTTCAATTAAGCAATACACGATAACAATTCATCAGAGTATTATCCGCCTATTGAAATAGATTCAACAATAGCTAGATCCAGAGGAAAGTTGTGAGCATTACGTTCGTGCATAAATTCCATAGCTAGGTTAGCATGATTAATAATATCAGCCCAAGTGTTAATTACATGGCCTTGATTGTTAACTACAGATTGGTTGAAATTTAATCCATTTAGGTTGAAAGCCATAGTGCTTATGCCTAGAACGGTAAACTAGATACGTGCTATGGGCCAAGAAGCTAAGAAGAAATGTAAAGAACGGGAGTTGTTGAAACTAGCATATTGGAAGATCAATCGACCGAAATAACCGTGAGCAGCCACAATATTGTAGGTTTCTTCCTCCTGACCAAATTTGTAACCTGCATTTGCGAATTGATTCTCAGTAGTTTCCCTGATCAAACTGGAAGTTACCAAAGATTCATGCATAGCATTGAATAGAGAGCCTCCGAATACGCCAACTACACACAACATGTGGAATGGATGCATAAGGATATTGTGCTCAACCTGGAATACAATCATGAAATTGAAAGTACCAGAGATTCCTAGAGGCATACCGTCAGAGAAGCTCCCTTGACCAATAGGGTAGATCAAGAAAATGATAGTAGAAGCTGCAATATGAGTTGAGTATGCAACAACAATCCAAGGATGCATACCTAGATGGAAGCTAAGCTCCCACTCACGACCCATATAGCAAGCTACACCAAGTAGGAAGTGTAGAATGATTATCTCGTAAGGACCCCCATTGTATAGCCATTCATCGACGGAAGCTTCTTCCCAGATTGGATAGAAGTGCAATCCGATAGCTGTAGAGGTAGGAATAATAACACCGGAGATAATATTGTTTCCATAAAGAAGAGAACCAGAAACAGGTTCACGAATACCATCAATATCTACTGGAGGAGCTGTGATGAAAGCAATAATGAATACAGAGGTTGCAGTCAATAGGGTAGGGATCATCAAGACACCGACCCATCCAATGTAAAGACAATTTTCAGTGCTATTGATCCAGTTGCAGAAGCGACTCCAGCAAAAATTGTGGTCATGGTCAAAACTTCGTTTATAAAATCATCAGAGGCGGCCAAGCATAAGACTTGTTATTTTACAGTATAATATGATCCATGTATCAATGTCAGCCAATATCTGGGATGGAATGTCAATATCTATCCCAACGGGATAGATAATGATCTATACTATATGGATAGAATATAGAGTCTATCTCAAATACCTCTATATTCTATCCATATATTCCACACTCTATAGATCTATCTGTGATTAGATACTCCATAGAATTATTTATTACTGGTTCCAGGAATGGTAGATCAATTGGAATGAGAACAGATATGAAAAAAACTTGATTAGATCCAGAACCAGAATAAGTGGACAGAGGTACCTATCAGAAATTTGATCCAGGTTGCCCGGGACTCGAACCCGGAGCTCGTCGGATGGAGTGGATGATCTGCTCCTTCAGTATCAGTAAGAGCGAGAAATCTCTCCCCAAACAATGCTTGCAATTCTCATTGCACATGGCTTTCCCCATGTAATGTATATATTTCCTAATCATTTTAGTTCTTGGATAGAAAAATAAAAATGATTCTGAATCGAGGCAATTACTCAACGAGCATTTCATTGGTAAAATAGGTTTTCTATTTTAAGATCCTGTATCTTTTGCCAGAAATTAGCTAGGGGATTTATCTGGGGAATATCTGAATGCCAAATTCATTCTCTCTGTGAACAGGCTGCCGCTTTCGACGAAAAAGGTAGAGAATCAAATTCTCGTTCTTTTGAAAATGATTTTTGAAAGAGTTATGGACCTAATTCCTTCCAAACTACACGTATCGTACTTTTATGTTTACAAGCTAAAGTTTTAGCACATGATAATGAAAGTATATACTTTATACGATGTAAACAATCTTGACCAAAGGATCCATTGTATTAATGAAAAAGATTTCTCCAAATTTGATCAAATAGATTGAGGATATCATCATCAGTTAGATTGGTCCAAGAAAATTTACTAATTTTCCATCCTGATACGTCACAGAATTGTTCTCTAGCCAATAATCCAAGTATTGGTACAATCAAAACTATTGGATCAAATTCATTGGTAATAAGACCGGCGATGAATAAATCATCTAGAATTTTGGTTCTGACCAAAATAGGGTTCATCCGAACCCTCAGAAAATAACCTGGAGAAGAAGAACAATTCTTGGATAATTGATGAGAACAGACCCTATACGGTTTGGACAAAAGATGGAAATAACATTGCCGAAAATGTAGAAGATAATATCTACATTTTTTCACTAGGAGATGAGTACCTTTTATAGCTATAATAGATCTTTTACCATATCTAACGTAGTGAATTTTAGGATCCTTCAACAACCAGATACTTTTCAGTGAATTTCGACGAGAAAATATGATAATATGTTTTATCTTTCGATAAAAATGAGTTTGTTGAGGGAAAGGTCTATGAGACAACGATCGTGAATGAGAGGATCATTTAAGAAGGGAAAATAAAATGTATTTGCATTCATAGACATAATAATTCCACAGGAACATGAAGAATCTTGTATTTACTCTTGGGATGACAATAATTGATCTTTGTAAATTCTCTGGACTATTTCGATATTCATAGAGAATAGAGCGTAATGGGTTCAAGGAGGGAGCATCTCGGATCAAGCAACGAAAGGTTCGAACAAAAATTTCTAGATGAATAGAATAGGGTATTCGTGCATATGATATATAATTTGAATTTGGCTCCGATACTATTCAGAATCTATTCATCCTATTCCATCTGAATAAAAATGGGATATATTATCCCAACGATAGATCTATAATTCCAGAGTTGAAGTAGATCCAAATGTTGCAAAGGGTATCTCGAAAGTAGATTCGAATTGAGGTTCAAAAGATTGATGTAATGACTTTTGATCATAGTTTCTAGTATGAATACTGGATCCAATATGATGATCCCTATGATTTATAGGGAAATATTTTCTTCTTTCCTTGTTGGAGTTCGGGCCTCATATATCCATCGAACTAACTTTTATTTCACGAAGTTTCATTATAGCATCTATAATAACCTCTGGTTCAGTTGGGAAATCTGGCGAATACACATCCATAGGAATTAACTTATCTACTTCATGAACGGTAATATAAGAATCTATACCAAACATTTAAATGTGATAGTACATTCTTCCAGGGCAACTACAGATTTTTTCGTATAATCAATCTCACTACAGAAGGAGCATTTTTCATGGTCACAGTCACCGCTGTTATAATGAGGTCAGCTCGTCCAGGACCAATGGGGTAGTTGAAATACCTGGATTCAAAATTGTTTGATCAAGTAAAGGTAACTCCATAGGATTCATCATTAGCTTTATGCCATTTTGTACTCCCCTCCCCCACTTGGAAACTAAGGAACATTCCAATGTTCGTTTTCGCCACGTATGCACTAAACCAAAGATGAAAATAAGCACGAGAATTGAAGCTCCTCTAAATGCAGATATACCCTGTATACGAGAGTAATAGCCCATAGAGAAAGGGAGACTGTTCCAACATCAAGAACAAAAAGAACTGGAGTGAACATATAATTATCTTAGATCGGATCCAAGTATCTCCCCATTGGTTCGATACTTGATTCATAACTAGTAGTCCGGTTCTTGAGGGAGCCAAACCTCTGAAAATCAAGGATGCAAGAATATTTAGGAATGATACTAGATATTAACGAAAATATCTAGCCGTATTATATTCGGGAAATAGGAAGATGAATATACTCCTTTGAAATAGATCAAATTCTTCTATTTTTCTATCAACTTCTTCATCATTCTCCCACCCACCATGAGTGGAAGACCAAAGGACCGAACAATCAATACAATCAATTCTAATTGATTCACATATTATTGTTTGTTTTTTCCATGGCTTATTATCAAAATGAAATTTTATTTGAATGTCTATTGATAATATTTGACATGAATCAAGTATGAGAGAAAGAATGTAAATGGGTCCCGATCCCGAACTAACCCATTTTAGATCTGAGTCTATACTCATATTATAGAATGAGTGTGTTGATGATCTTTATCCAGCATCCATGGCTGAATGGTTAAAGCGCCCAACTCATAATTGGTGAACTCGCGAGTTCAATTCCTACTGGATGCAGGGGAACTGCACATATCCATTATTGATGGGATGGGGGAAGAAGTATGAAAAATAACAACAAACAATTGAATCATACCAAGCCTTTCATTTTATTGAAAGGCTTGGTATGCTTCAATTAAGCAATACATGATAACAATCCATCAGAGTATTATCCGCCTATTGAAATAGATTCAACAACGGCTAGATCCAGAGGAAATTTGTGAGCATTACATTCATGCAAAACTTCCATACCTAAGATATAATATATCTATATCATTAAATTGGTATATGATTCAATATAATAATAACTACAGGCTTTACGAGAAAAGGAATTAAAAAAAGAAAAAAGAAAGAAAGGAGGGATAAAATTTATGGATGAAGTGAAATATCCAGTACTTATGGAAAAAAGTATTCGTCTATTGGAAAGGAACCAATATAATTTTAACGTCGATTTGCAATCGAAAAAAAAAATTTGAAAATTGGATTGAAAATTTCTTCAATGTTAAAGGCTTTGAACAGCTATCGCCTCCCTGAAAAAGGAGGAAAGAGAGGGTCAATGATAGTACATCCAATACTTTGTAAATGTATGATTATTACACTTAGAACCGACGATTCTATTCCACTCTTTTCAAAACAATAATATTTCAAAATTGAAACTAAATGGCCATCCGTTCATATAGAATTTTAACTTCCGATACACACTATAGATCTGTATCAGGTTTCGATGGAAGAGTGCAGTTGGACCCGCAGAAGAAATTGACCTCTGGACAACATCGTTGTGGGAAAGGTCATAATGGAAGAGGAATTATTACCGCAAGACACAGGGGAGAGGGTCACAAGCGTCTGTATCGTCAAATTGATTTTCGACGGGATAAGGAACACATATCAAGAGAAATTGTAACCATAGAATACGACCCTAATAGAAGTGCATACATTTGCAAGGTGCATTACAAGAACGGCGATAAGATGTATATTTTTCATTCCAGAGGGGTCGTGATTGGAGATACTATTCTTTCTGGTCCAAAAGCTCCTATATCAATAGGAAATGTCCTACCTCTGAGTGCGGTTTGAATTATTAATTTACGTGATTGGAAGCAACAAATTGGGTTTACAGCAAAACCCATAAATCTATCACTGATCCAACTAGGACACTTTTACGGGAGGAACCCCCAAGGGAAACCGAGGATAAATGACAGCAGGTGATTGAATCCAAAAATTGTTCATATCGGATCATTGGTTCCGAAGATATGATAATATGGAGAGGACTAGATTGTTTGTCTGAAGCATGAACAAAATGGGATAGAGGCACCCTCGAAAAAGACAGGTTACTCACATTTGATCTAATGGTCAGAGGCGGAATCGAAGCTGGACAGTGGTAGTAATTCCCAAAAGAAAAAAATATGGGGAGAGGAAAAAAGTAAAAAGAGAGAGAAGAGAAAAAGATGTTTAATATTCCTCCTACGCTATCCATAAAATACAAAAGTATTAGCGTAATTTGATAAATTCCTTCATTCTGAATGCTGCATAAATAATATAAGCCAAATGATGGAATAGAGAGACCTAGGATGTAGAGAATCGGGACATAGAGAATATAATAGATGTTCCTTCTCATCTCGATTCTATTTATTTAATATATGTAAATATCATATACATCCAGAAATCTGTATGCCTTGAGAGAGGCTTGTACAGTTTGGGAAGGGATTTTTATTCATCGGAATAAGATTCTACTTCAACCAATATGCCCTTAGGCACGGCTATACATAACATAGAAATGACACTTGGAAAGGGTGGAAAATTAGCTAGAGCGGCAGGTGTTGTAGCAGAACTGATCACAAAATAAGATCGATCAGCCACATTAAGATTACCATCTAGAGAAGTTAATTTAATATCTAAGAACTCCTCAGCCACAATTGGACAAGTGGGTAATATCACTGCAAAAAATAGAAGTTTCGGTAAATCCGGAGCTAAACGTTGGTTGGGTAAGCGTTTTGAGGTAAGAGGAGTAGTTATGAACCCTGTAGACCATCCTCATGGAGGTGGGGAAGGAATAACCCCAATTGGCAGGAAAAAACCTGTGACCCCCTGGGGCTATAGTGCACTTGGAAAGAAAAGTCGGAAGAGGAATAGATACAGTGATGCTTCAATCCTTCTTCAACGTGAGAAAGAATGGTTGGATATCCATAAAAAAGAAGAAGGAAAGAAATGTAGTTGATCATGGCGCATTCACTGAAAAAAAATCCTTTTGTGCCTAATCATTTATTGAGGAAAATTAAAAATCTAAACATAAAAAAAGAAAAGAAGATAATAGTTACTTGGTCCCGGGCATCTGTCATTGTACCCGCAATGATCAATCACACAATTTTTGTTCATAATGGGAGGGAACATTTACCCATTTATGTAACAGGTCGTATGGTAGACCACAAATTGGGGGAATTTGCACCTATTCTACTTTTTCAGGGACATGCAAGAAATGATAAGAAATCTCGTCGTTAATTGAGAGAGACTTGTCATTCATTGGGGAAGATGGAGTCAATGAGAAATAATAGTCCAAGTCCAGAGATACGAGCTTTGGCGAGAAATATATGTATGTCTGCTCATAAAGCGCGTAGAGTAATTAATCAAATTCGTGGTCGTTCATATGGACAAGCACTTATGATATTGGAACTGATGCCTTATGGGGCCTGTTATCCCATATTACAATTAATTCATTATGCGGTGACAAATGAAAATCACAATATGGGTTTGAAAAAAGCCAATTTACTCATTGGTAGAGTAGAAGTGAATGAGGGTGCTGTTTTGAAAAGGATTCAACCTAGAGCTCAGGGACGCGGTTATCCAATACAAAAACCCACTTATCATATAACTATTGTATCGGAGGAAATATCCAAATCGAATGATCTGATTATGTCAATAGAAACTCGAAAAAAAGGATATGTATGGCGGAGAAAATAAATCCACTTGGTTTTAGACTTGGTGTAACCCAAAATGATCATTCCCATTGGTTCGCACAACAAATGAATTATTCCAAAGATCTTCGAGAAGATCAAAAAATACGTACGTGCATTGAAAATTATGTACGAACACATATAAAGAGCTCCTTGAATTATGGAGGAATTTCACGTGTAGAGATTCGAAAAATGATCAACTTGATTTAGGTCAAAATCTATATTGGATTTCCCAAATTTTTGTTAATAGAAGGTAGGGGTCAAGGAATTGAAAAATTAAGAAATGATGTACTAAATATGCTCGATTCTGCGGATCGAAAACTTCACATTGCTATAGAAAAATTTGCGAAACCCTATAGAAAACCTAATATTCTTGCGGAGTATATATCCCTACAGCTAGAGAAGAGAGTTCCATTCAGAAAAACAATGAAGAAAGCTATTGAACTGGCTGAACGGGAAGAGGTAGAAGGTATTCAGATCCAAATTGTAGGACGTCTCGACGGAAAGGAAATTTCCCGGGTCAAATGAGACAGGGGAGGTAGGGTTCCCCTACAGACAATTCGGGATAGGATTGATTATTTTTATTATCCGGTTCAAACCATCTATGGAGTTTTAGGGATCAAAATTTGGATTTTGGAAGAGTAGGAATAATTGGTCTTTTTTTTCTCCAATCTGCCCAATCATGGATCATCAATTCTATCAAATTGAATAGAAATTAGATTTACCATTTTGTAACCATGCTATGCTTAGTGTGTGACTCGTTGGAATCGAGCTTTTCATTCTTTTCCGGAGTTATGGAGAACTCAAAATAAGAACGTATTGGTCTCTATAAAAAAACTAGAGACTAACTCATTGCTTCATATTGCCAAGATCCAATAACTATGGGTAGATACTATCACCTCATAAATACTTTCTTCCGTGAGAGAAAAATGATATTTTGATCTCTCACGAAGCGAGAAAGGTGTTTGGTAATGCGGAAAAAGAAGAAAAAGGAGAAATCTTCTCCCAATATTGTATGGTTCATTAACTACCCTATGAAAAGTAGTGTGATAAAGCATAAGAATCATCCTGATTCATTCAAGCAAGATTGAAGGAATTCAGTTTATGAAGGAGAAAGAGCTTCGGGTCGATGGAAACTAAGGAAATTGATTCTGTAATAGATGAAAATAAAGCTCCATTGCGGAGGGAAGACCTGGGCATTTAGATAGAAGCTATGGAACGATGGAACCTATGATTGCATAAGATCATATAGGAATCTTAATCATTCATTGGATAGGATGGCGAAATAAACCAAAAATCAATTAAGCTCATTGGAGTCTATAGGCCCCATAGAGAAAATATTGGAAGAGTCAATATTCGCTTGTGAAATTATTTATTAAGGCATTGGATGGAAATATAAGAGTTATTCATCCTATAAATTAGATTATATATAAAATATGTGTAATGCGTAGATATAGACTCATTTATATATAACTAATAACTATTGATTGTCCAATTTGACATAGATTATTCACGAGGAGCTGGATGAGAAGAAACTTTCATGTCCGGTTTTGAATTAGAGATGGGATCAAAATACTATTAACCATAGAATATAACCCAAAAAGAACAAAATTTCGTAAACAACATAGGGGAAGAATGAAAGGAGTATCTTACCGTGGCAATCGCATTTGTTTCGGTAGATTCGCTCTTCAAGCACTTGAACCTGCTTGGATCACATCTGGGTAGATAGAAGCCGGACGAAGAACGATTACTCGTTATGCCTGTCGTGGTGGAAAAATATGGGTATGTATATTTCCCGACAAACCTATTACAATGAGACCTGCAGAAACACGTATGGGTTCCAAGAAAGGATCTCCCGAATATTGGATATCTATCATCAAACTAGGTTGAATACTTTATGAAATGGGCGGAGTATCTGAAACCGTCGCTAGAGCAGATGCTAGAATAGCTGCATACAAAATGCCTATACGTACCCAATTTGTTACTAATTAACCCATACAAAATCAAATATTTCTTTCTGGTGGAAGAAGATTAATAATTCATAAGAACTCTTCCTTTTTTTTTCATGTTATCTGCTGAGATAAAAAATATTTTGGAGGAAAACTGATTCAGTCTCAAACTTATTTGAATATAGCGGATAACAGTGGAGCCCGAAAAATAATGTGTATTCGAGTTATAGGAGCAAGTAATCGTAAATGTGCTCATATAAGTGATGTTATAATTGCTATAATTAAAGAAGCAGTACCTAACATGCCCCTGGAAAAATCGGAAGTAGCTAGAGCCGTAGTTATACACACCTATAAAGAATTTGAACGTGACAATGGAATGATGATACGATCTGATGAAAATGCAGCCGTTGTCATTGATCAGGAAGGAAATACAAGAGGAACTCGAGTTTTTGGTCTAGTTGCTCAGGAATTGAGACAATTGAATTTCACTAAAATAGTTTCATTAGCTCCCGAAGTCTTATAAGTACTGATAGATCTTGTAGGAATCTTTGACTTAAAGTTCATCAAATGATACATGACATGGATCAATTCATTGCACCTCAACCATATTCCTCAAAGAAGATCGAACATGCCTTTTATATCGAGACCAGGAATTCCTAAGAATTCATTCGTCATCGGTAACGATACTATTGCCAATCTAATTACTTCTATAAGAAACGCTGACATGGTAGAAAAAGGAACGGTTTGAGTAATAGTTACTAATATTACCAAGAACATTGGAAGGATCCTTTTACGAGAAGGTTTTATAGAAGATGTTAGGGAGCATCAGGAAGGCCAAAAATATTTTTTGATATCGACTTCAAAATATCAGAGAAGGAAGAAAAGGACATATATGATCGCGTCAAAGCGTACCAGCAAACCTGGTTTGAGAATTTATTCTAATTATCGAGAAATTCCAAAAGTTCTAGGTGGAATGGGGATCGTAATTCTTTCTACTTCCCAAGGAATTTTGACGGATCGAGAAGCTTGAAAAAAAAAAATTGGAGGATAAATTTTATGTTATGTATGGTAATTGATCCAAATTTTTTCCAAAAATATGGATTCTGTAAGATATCCCTATAGTATGAAAAGTCAGAGCAAGTCGAGACACCATTCATCTTCATCCAAGCACATTAGTCAAGTTTTTGAATTAAAAGAGGAGGAGATTCGATGAAGAAACAGAATCTGATCCATGCGGAAGGTTTGGTTACTGAATCACACCCCAACGGTATGTTTCGAGTTCTGACAGATAATGGATGTCATATTTTGACTCATATTTCCGGTAGGATTCGACGTAATTCCGTATGAAAAATACCAGGAGATAGGGTCAAGGTTGAATTAAGTGCTTATGATTTAACCAAAGGATTTATAATATATAGACTTAGCAAAAAATCTTAAAATGATTGAATCACCTTTTGAACATCTGATAGGGATCGAGAATCATAGATGAAACAGACTCTCTGTGTTAGGAAACAAAATGTAATATGAGAAAATTGGAGGGTCACAAACATGAAAATCCGTGCTTCTATTCGTAGAATTTGTGGAAAATGTCAACCAATTCATAGACGGAAACAAGTTATGATAATTTGTTCTAATCCGAGACATAAGAAAAAATAGGGGCAATCCTCTTCTATATAAATGAATGCATATAGTGGTAAAACTAAACTCATAATTATTAATATGTCAAAAACTATAAAAAGAATTGGTTCACGTAGGAATGAACATCGAGTACTCAAAGGATTTATTTACATTCAAGCAAGTTTTAACAATACCATTGTGACTGCTACAGATGTACGGGGACAAGTTATTTCTTTTTATTCTGCTGGTGCCTGTGGATTCAAAGGTACAAGGAGAGGTACACCATTTGCTGCCCAGAATACAACAGAAAATGCTATTTGAACATTAATGGATCGGGGTATAGGATGAGTAGAAGTTATGATAAGTGGCCCTGGTCGAGGGAGAGATACAACATTACGAACCATTCGTAGAAGTGGCATACTATTAAGTTTTGTACGTGATGTAACCCCTATGCCACATAATGGATGTAGACCTCCAAAAAAGAGACGTGTTTAAGAATTGAATGAATTTCAAGAGAAAGAAATGATTTAATGATCTGATCAAATATTCTTGGTATGATTCGAGATGAAATCTTAGTCTCTATTCGGACACTACGATGGAAATGAATCGAATCCAGAGCATATAGTAAGTGTCTTCATTATGGCCATTTTTCCCTATCCCTGCTTTGCAAAGGTCGAGCCGATACAATAGGCATCGCAATGTGAAGAGCTTTACTTGGAGAAGTAGAAGGAACATGTATCACATGTGTGAATTTAGAGAACATAAAACATGAATATTCTGCGATAATAGGTATTGAAGAATTAGTACATGACATTTTGATGAATCTAAAATAAATTTTACTTAGAAGTGACTCGTACGAAATCCGAGAAGCTTCTATGTATATTGTTGGACCCAGAAATGTAACTGCTCAAGATATCATATTACCACCTTCTGTGAAAATAATTGATACTAAACAACATATAGCTAGACTTACTAAATCAATTACTTCTGATATCAGATAACAAATTGAAAAAAATTGCGGATATATTATACATATTTCAAATAATTATCAAGATGGAATTTTCCCTATAGATGTTGTTTTTATGCCTGTTTGCGATGCGAATTATAGTATTCATTCCTATGGGAGCGAAAATGAAATACAATAAGTCCTTTTCCTGGAAATATGGACGAATGGGGGGTTAACTCCTAGGGAGGCACTTTACAAAACTTCTTGAAATTTGATCGACTTATTTATTCCCTTCCTGCATGGAGAGGAATATAACATCGATGGAATGAACAATAAAAAAGGGTTTAATATGCTTCCCTTCCCCCTTTCACACGTATTGACTGATACGGGGGAAACGAAAGAAAAAATTGCATTTCAACATATTTTCATTGACCAATTAGAGTTACCCCCCAAAACCTATAAGTCCCTCAGAAGAGCCAATATCCATACATTATTGGACCTCTTAGATTACAGTTGAGAAGATCTAATGAAAATTGAACACCTCGAGAAGGAATCTGTCGAACATGTATTGGAAGTTCTACGAAAACATTTTGCAATTGATCCACCCAGGAATTAGTTTCAGGTTCATAAAATGGTTGGTTTCATTTAATCTCTTCATTCATTTCCTTTCCCCAAGTTCTTTTAGAGAATCATGAGAATTATTTTGAATCTTTTACATATCTCTTCTCTTTTCATGGAATATTCGAAAGAAATCTCTGACAAGATGGGTATATCTAGGGAGATATAATTTGTCTTAAAGCAACTACTCCCTAGATATATGAAATTTTTTTTTGAAAGATTTTTATATTTGACAGTTGGATCAAATTGGATTGGAAAGTACCTAAAGTTAAAGATTCATCAATAGGCAATGCTACCCCAATACCTAACCAAAGAGCTACTGTGAAAGATCCAGATGACTGGACGACCACAATGAAAGAGCGGATCGAATCTATCGCGATCATAAATAGCTCTCCTATAACTGGAATGTATCTGATGGATTTAGAGATTCATACCGGATCAAAGGGAATTTTTGATATATTGGGATCAAAATTAAAAAAACGATTAGTTCAGATTCGACAAATACCTGGTCGATTTCGAAATAAAAGTGTCCAATTAATCTGAAAAAGGTTCTATTCAACAAAATTAATGAAACTTTTTCTTAAAAGAATGGACCGATATCTCTTACTAAGTGTTATTCATTTCATTGGGTCAAATATAAAATTTTGGATTTGATCCACGGGGAATATAGCAACAATTTACAGATGAATATTCATTATCAATAATGATATTTTAAAAATAAATAGAGGTAAAATTACCAGCTACTATTCGATCAACGAAAAAAGAAAAGATTTTGAAATTCGTCCTAATCGAAACATGTTATCAATGTCCCAAGCATATGTATTTCACAAGATATGGCAGATAGGGGCAATCGACAGGTCCTATTCAAAGTATTTTTTGAAATATCGAGCCCAAACATCATATCCCTTGCCCAAGAAGAAGATCAAAGAATTATTCTTCACCAGTGGAAATCATTTACAGAAATTTGATGAGAAGATGTCTAGAATACACCTGAGATAATATTTTTGAACCCTTGGGAATTATTCTAACACACGAGAGGCACCCTTTCTCCCTCTGCGTCACTTTGTGTGGTCTTCTACACCGTCACTGTGCTGGACTGCATCACTCTACGTGGAGGACCAGTGTTGCTGCTTAGCGTTGTCTCATTTGCATCCTCTTCCTACCTTCTTCATCCTCTAATGGATTCCCCTTCCTCCTTCTCCCTCTGAAACTATACCTCAGAAAACCTCTCCCTTTGAAATCAAACTCTATTCCTTCAAAATCAATTTCCTTTGGTTACTGTGTGTGTGCCCATCTTACTTTCAAATGGCCCTCAAGCCTTCTCTTATAATCTTCTCGTTGATGAATCAATAACCCAGGTTAGCTCTATAATCAATGGCTGAGATTAAAACATGACTTGATCTTCATTTCATAGAATATTCACACTCTAATTTATTAATACCCTTTAATTATTTAATTTCCCTAAGTTTAGAGTTAGGGATCACTTTAAAATAATTAATTATTTTAATAAAACATGAACCAAATTTGATTTCCACAAATGGTTTCTGGGTTGTCTCAAATACTGATGTTCAAGCCTCCTCCTAAAATATGAGACTCGGAACACTTTCCAATGCTACAAAATCAACACTCCCTCTTAGTGAGAAAAGTGTTCAAGAAAAATACCAACTCCATCTACTTTGACCTGAAGCATCCACTCCACTATTGATGGCTTGGCTTCTTCCCCTCATCTTTGCGTTTCTGCTCTCTATATTTCTTCTTGTGACACCATCTTTGTCAATGCATTATCTGTACTGCATCTCCCTTTAAATCTCAAGTCCACCCATTCCTCCAATGGAATGGGTTCTTGATCATCCCCATATTTTCCCTGAAGTAATTAAACTTAATCTTAACCAGAGATCTCATGAAGATATCTGCCACATGTTCTCGTGTAGGAATGTACTTCAACTATACAGCTCCCCATTGGAAATAGCTCTGATGAAGTGGCACCTAGTGTTAATGTGCTTCAACTGATCATGAAACACAGGATTCTCAGAGAGCTTTATGCAACTCTCATTATCACACAAAATTCTGGTCAGTTCCATCATCTTCTTGAGAAAGTTCATGAGAAACTTACGAAGCCATATGGTTGCACACGAATTTGTGTTAGCTACCATATATTCAGCCTTGACTGAGCTCAGTGCCACAGATTTATGTTTCCTACTGCACCAAGAAGTCATTCTTGATGTGATAATGAAACAATAACTGCTGGTACTTTTCTGATCTACTTGGCTTCCTTCCTAGTCTGTGTCAGTGAACCCACTCAACTAGATTTCATTACCCTTGGTGTACTTCAATCCAAACTCGATTGTCCCCTTCAAGTATCTAAGAACATGTTTGGTTTCCCAATGAGCCCTCCTTGGCTCTACCATGAACTGACTGAGGGTATTCACAACATAAAATATGTTTGTTCTAGTGTTGAACAGGTACATCAATGTTCCTATCAGCTGGCTATACAAGGTAGGGTCAGCCTCATCATCCTTGGATGTATCGATCTTCTTCCAGTTTTTTATCATTGGTGTAGCCATGGGTCTACTATCCTCCATCTAAAATATCTTCAGGATCTCGATATTATATCATCCTTTCCCAAGGAAGATTTCTCTCTTCTGTTTACAAACATCCAAACCAATAAAATAGTGCATTTTCCATAGATCCTTCATGTCAAATTCTATAGCCATATTTTCTTTGTAGTCTCTCATGAGATTATATGATCTATTCAAGAATAGATCATCTACATATAATACCAGAATTATCGGCTCACCCCTTACTCTTAGATAGTAGAGTTTGGGATCCGTGTCACTTTTGAAAAATACCATCTTCTACAGGTAGCTATAAATTTTCCCATACCATGCTCTAGGGGATTTCTTTAGCCTATACAAGGCTTTCTTAAGCCTGCACACATGATTTTTCTACTTATGCGTCTTAAAGCCCTCTAGCTATTCTATGTATACTTCCTCTTCTATCACCCCACTCAAGAATGTTGTCTTGACATCCATATGGTGAATTTCCCATCCCATCTGTGCTGTAAGAGAGAGGACAGATATGATCAAAGTGTATCGAGCTACAGGGGCGAAGTTTTCTTCATAATCGATCCCTTCTTTCTGTGTGTACCCCTTAGCCACAAACCTATCTTTTAATTTCTCTATGCTTACATTTGCAACATACTTGATCTTTCATATCCACCTTGATCATACAATCGATCTGTTCTGATGTGCAGGGACTACTTCCCATACATCATTTGTCATGATGGAGTTGTACTCCCCCACCATAGCGTCTACCCACACATGATGTTGTGCTGCCTCTCGAAAACAAGAGGCTTCTCCAACCTACGCTACCAGTGCCTAGTACTTGTCTGGTGGCCAGTGTTCCCTCTTCTCATTTCTAGGGGCTCCAATAAGTTCCTCTACATCCCTCGGAGTCTATTGGATTTCTCTGCTCATCCTTGCACTAGTGGTGGGTGGATTCACCTGGTCTCCTTATTGCACTTCCTTGGAATAAATTTCCTAAGGATCTTTGTGCCATGGAGAGGCACGAGAGCCATATTATGTGTAGGTCATTGTGGCAGAACCAGTAGATCCTCCTCAGACTACATAGTTGTTGACATATCTTGGGATCTACTCAAGGCTCTCTCCTTCATGAATTTCACGTCCCGTCTTACTACGATCTTCCTACTCTCAGTAATATAGATGAGATATGCCTTCACATTTATCCCATAAGGTATCCTTTCTTTGCAGTCCAATATAATTTCTTCCTCTTCTCATCGAGTATAAGGAAATATGCTATTCTGCCAAATATCCTGAAGTGACTCACCTCAGGCTTGTTGCCAGTGAACACACTCTCAGGAGTAATGTTACCCAATTCTCTATGAGGCACACTATTTTGCACATACACTGTTGTATTGCAAGCTTCAGCCCACAAAAAATTTGGGCATGTCTTGATCATACATCATCGCCCTCGCAGCTTTCACAATTGTCCTGTTCTTCCTCTCTACAACTCCATTCTAATCCAGATTATATGGATTTTTCCATTCTCTCCTTATGCCTTCCTTTGTGTGGAACCTCATGAATTCCTTATCAATGTACTCCCCACCATTTTCTGATCACAATTTCTTGATCGACTTTCCAGTTAGATTTTATACCAAAGCCTTGAATTCTTTGAATCACTCAAAGACCTCATCTTTTGTCTTCAGAAAGTAGATCCATGTCTTTTGGGAATGGTAATCATTAAAGGTGAAAAATTATTTTTCACCACTGAGAGAATTCATGGATATTGGTCTACAAATATCTTACTATATCAATTCCAACACACTCTTGGCCTTTCTGTTGCTTCTTGAAAAAATTTCCTTCGCATACTTCCCTAATACACACCCCTTGCAGACATCATCTTTCTTGGTGCTAAGATCTGGAGCTCCCGTGACAGTCTTCTTGAGGATCCTCAGGGCTCCATGATGTAGATTCCCCATTCTTCTATGCCATAATTCATTCCAATGTATTTCGTTAGTACTGCCTATCAATTCCATTGTAGACTCAAGCTATAAATTATATAGTTTATGGCTCCTTACTCCAACTTGTGCCTTCCTTTTCCAACTAGGGTGTTTGACATAAACTTAGTTTCCAATAGATTATAAATCGTAACCCTTGTTATAATTTGAGACACTGATAGGAAGTTCATCCCCATTCTTGGTACATGAAGTACATTGGTGGCTCGAAGCCTGTTACGAGCCTAAGCTTGAAATATCATGGTTCCTCTTCCAATAGGGGTACACTTGGCCTTGTTTCCCATCATGATCTCAAAATTCAACTGTTTTTCATAATAGATCGAGAATAATTCTCAAACTCCCATCACGTGAGAAAATGCTCCATTGTCAATATACCAGACCCCTGGAGAGGCCATGCTTGACACACAAGAAAAATCCTTTTCTAGTTGGGACGCATAACTGAATTTCATGATCCCTTTATTCCTCCATGCATTCTGGAGGACTGCGTGAACCCTTCTAAGCTGATGTTGCATTGTTGTCAGACGTTTGTTCCATTTTAGAACCTCCTCTTCTGTCTTTCGTCTTTTTCTCTGATACCATGTGAAATTTTCAAGTTGAAATACTACTGCAGTGATTGATTTGTTTCGCCTACTTATTTATGATAAGTTATTTACAGACGCTCTCAATAAATTATGAAATAAACAAAACTCCAGTATTCACTTAATCATAAGCAGAAAATAGAATAGAATGGATATAACACAATAGAAAAAATCACATGAACACAATTATTTTTGGACAATTGTCCCCGAAAAAACCCAATGCAGGAAAACCAGTGCATCAGATGAGGGTTTGTATTATTCTTCAGCAGTGGAAATCATTTACATAAATTGAACAAGAAGATGTCTAGAATACATCTGAGATAATTTTTCCGAACCCTTCAGAAGAAATTCTGACACACGGCATGCACCCTTTCTCCCTCTGCGTCACTCTGTGTGGTCTTCTGTGTAGTCACTACTTTGTAATTTGTCACTCTGCGTGGAGGAATAGTGCTACTGCTCCGCGTTGTCCCCTCTGCTTCCTCCTCCTATCTTCTTCTTTCTCTGCTGACTTCCCCTTCCTCCTTCTACATCTACAACATCTCCCTCTAAAATTGAACTTTATTCCTTTAGAATCGATTTCCTTCATGTACTAAGTGTTTTCCTGGCTTACTTTCCAAATGACCATCAAGCCTTCTGTTATAATCTTCTCGTTGATGAATCAATGACCCATATTAGATATCTAATCAATGGTTGAGATTAAAACATGAGTTGATCTTCATTTTCTAGAATATTCATGCTCTACTTAAATAATACCCTTTAATTATTTAATTTCCTTAAGTTTAGACATAAGGATCACTTTAAAATAATAAATTATTTTAATAAAGCATTAACTGAGTGGAATTTCCACAAATGGTTTCTGGGTTCTCTGGAATACTGATGTTGAAGCCTCCTCCCAAAATATGAGACTTGGAACACTTTACAATGCTACAAAATCAACGGGTAGCTTTCCTTTAGCATAAATAGACAAGTTCAATAGCTCATTAGGATTCAAATTTTATATGCAGCAAGAGCTCTCTTGGCTTTATATTAGATACTTTTTACTTTAATTGTTCATGTAAAAGACTAGTTTGATTTTTTCCATTGCCTTATTGGCAACATACAAAACATTAAAACTGTGTTGCTAAGCTTCCCTCTCTCACCTATTCCACTGGAGCTTAAGGAGGAATGTATTCCACCATAGAACAAATATATTTTCAGTTTATGATTTCTTGGAAAAGTTAGGATAGTTTTTAATTTTCTTATCATGGACATGTTGTAGGTTGAGAGGTAGTTTTATGTTTCAAATGCATAGGTAGATTTATTCAAATTCAACTCATTTTTTCCACCATTTCTATTTGTTGATGATGAATGCATGAGTAGATGTCTTGTTTGCAGGTTTGGATAGAGCAACAGAGTAGGACACCTTCAAGACCATCATCTTGAGTTTCCACCCTCCATCATATACCTTCCATTCAATTCACCTATATCCATGTTTTTGAGGTCACTTTCACATCATCGAGAGCAACCTTTTGGGTGCAAGACAGGCCTTTTGAGAGATTTGAGATTTGTCAAAGGGGTTGGTCATCCTCCATGTACTTGGATACACCTTTTCCTCACCTTCCCTCACTTTCTTTCCATCAATTCCAACCTCCAAACCCTCTCGGCTTGTTTCCTGTAGCTTTTCAGGACATCCTATACCACTACAAGAAATCCTATATCAAATTCAATAGTAGTGTGAAACACCATATCCTTCAGCGAAAAATCATTCATCCACCTCACCTAAGCCTAGAAAAGGCACCAGTAGACCTCTAGCCCTGAATATTTGGTCCAGGGACACTCTTAGACCACCCAAGCGCCTTCTTCTTTTGCTACAAAACAAAGCAATTTCAAGCATGATTATTCCATCATAAAATGCATCATTAGCACAAGATTTAAACATAAATTTGATAAGAGCTAGTTATTCATTTATTTAGTATGTGTTCAAGGATTTAATAGCTCAATGCTATGAACCTAGCTCCAAAAATAGAAGAAATAAGCCACTTCGAGGGGGAAACCTCCAATACATTACATAAATGAACAATTCTTGGATGATACAAATCACAAAACCTCCTTTCTATATATAGGAGTCCATGGGGCCACAATGCAATCCTAGCTGACCTAACAATAATAATGTAAGGGTACAATAATAGCAATATGGGGGTTACAGGGGTACAACAATAAAAATAAGAGGGTTACATTAGCAATAATAAGGGACTATGCTAGTAATATAGGAACCTAACATGCTCCTCCCCTTCAAAAAAAGTGTTTTCCTCAACGCTTGAGTAGCTTTGGGTGCTTCTGTATAAAATTCTCATCCTCCCATGTAGAATATTCAGTGGGTAAGTTCTTCTATTTGATGAGATACTTTGAAATTAATCGATTTCATAGTTGTCGAGTTCTTGTTTCCGTGACTGCTTCAGGTTCCAATATGGATTTTCCTTCGTCAAGTTTTGGAAATATTGTTTGAACTAGAAGTTTGTCCCCTATAACCTTCTCTAAGCATGAAATATTGAAAATCGGATGCACTCGTGAAGAAGCAGGAAGCTCCAATTTGTATTCCATAGTACCAATCTTTTGCAACACCTTGTAAGGACCATAGTACTTTGGCAATAATTTATTATCATTCTTAGCTTTCTTGAGGGACATTTGTTTGTATGGTTGTAGCCGTAAAAATACCCAATCTCCTACATCAAAATTCTCTCACTGGGATGTTGATTTTCCTATTGTTTCATTCGATTTTGTGCCAAATTTAGGTTATCCTTTAAGAGTTGGAGAACTTCTTGTTGATGCTCGATGTGATCTTCCACTGCTTGAACCCTAGAATTTTCCCTTAAATAATATGTGATGGAGGGTGGATGATATCCATAAAGTGCCATAAATGGGGACATTTTTGCTACAATATGGAAGGAAGTGTTATACCACCATTCAGCGAGAGGTAACCACTTGACCCATTTTTCTTGCTTATCAGATACAAAACAATTAAGATATCCTTCCAAAAATTTATTCACTATCTCAGTTTGACCATCGGATTGAGGATGAAAAGATGAGTTATGAGCTAGTTGATTACCCAAAAAAGAATATAATTATGTCCAAACATTTCTTGTAAAAATGGGATCTCTGTCACTTACAATAATCTTCGGGTTTCCATGTAGCTTTTGAATTGTTTCCATAAATGTAGTAGCAAATGTACTTGCTTTAAATGGATGAGATAATGCACAAAAGTGTGCATACTTGGTATGTCTATCAACTACCACCATGATGAAACTCTTTCCTTCAGACTTAGGTAAAATTGCGATAAAATTCATTGAAATCTCCTCCCAATGTTGACTTGGAATGGATAAAGGTTGTATAAGACATGGGGTCTTAATTGTCTCAACTTTATTTTGCTGGAAAACCAAACATTTCACCACAAAATTTTGAATATCAAATTTAAGGCCATCCCAAAAAAAATTATTTCTTCACCCCATGGTAAGTTTTTAAAAATCCCGAGTGTCCTCCTAAAGGAGAAGTGTGCAATTCCAAAATAATATTTTTTTTTAGTTGGGAACCTTTGCAAATATATAAGTGATCTTTGGACCATAAGGAATTATTTTTCCAACTAAATGTATCAGATGTACTAGGATCTTGCAGCAACTTTTGAATTAGTGTCCACACTTCTTCATCCCTCTTCCATTCATCCCTTGCTTCGGTTATCCAATCTAGTTGGACAATAGAAATGACACAAAGTAATGCTTCCACCTCTTAATCCTTTCTTGAGATTGCATCTACAACAACATTTATCTTCCCTTTTTTGTATATGATTTCAAAGTCATAACCCAACATCTTTGTAACCCATTTTTGTTGCTCTTCTGAAGATAGTCTTCGTTCCAAAAAGTGTTTAAGACTATCATGGTCATTTTTTACCTTGAAGTGTCTTCCCATTAGGTAAGGTCACCATTTATTTAGTGCATGTAGTATTTCCAACATTTCCTTCTCATAAATAGCCTTTTGTAAATACTTTCCTTTTATTGTACGACATTCAAAAGAAATGGGTCTTCCTTCTTGCATTAAAAAAACACCAATTCCATTTCCTGAGGCATCACATTCCACAATAAAGGTTTTTTGTAAGTATGGCGTATCTAAGACTGGTGCTAGACACATTGCCTCTTTAAGATGTTCAAGCACCTTAGTTGCTTCATGATTCCATGAAAATGCATCTTTATTCAATAATGTTGTTAGAGATGTTGCTATTCTCCCATAATTATTAACAAACTTCTGATAATACCCTGTTAACCCGAGAAATCCACACAACTTCTTTATGGTTGTGGGAACTTTCCATTCCTTAATGGCTTTAATTTTTTTAGGGTCTACCTTAACACCCTCGTCAGATACAATATGACCCAGATATTCCACCTCTTGTACTCCAAAGAAACATTTGGATGTTTTTTCATATAATTGTTTCTCCTCCAATAGTTTGAGCACCCTGTCAACATGTTGAACATGATCCTTCCAAGACCTATTGTAGATTAGTATATCACCAAAAAATACTAGCACAAATTTTCTAAGGGTGGGTTTGAAAATGGAATTCATCAACCCTTGAAAAGTAGAAGGTGCATTGGTAAGGCCAAAAGGCATGACCAAAAATTCATAATGACCCTCATGAGTTCGAAATGTTGTTTTGGGAATATCTTCAGTCTTCATTCTAATTTGATGATATCCTGAACAAAGATCCAACTTGGTAAAATAAATTTCTCCACGCAATTCATCCAATAATTCATCAATCACAGGAATGGGAAATTTATCTTTAATAGTGAGCTTATTGAGCTTCCTATAATCTGGACACATGCACCATGATCCATCCTTCTTGTGCACCAATACTAATGGAGCAGAGAAAGAAATTTGACTAGGTTTAATTATACCCGCCTCTAACATTTCTGCAATCATACGTTCAATTTCGCTCTTTTGGACATAAGGATATCTGTAAGGCTTGATGTTTTGAGGAACACTTCCTGGAATCAAATGAATAGCATGATCATGATCATGAATAGGTGGGAGTCCTTTGGGAGTTTCAAACACCTTGGAATGATTGTAACTTCTAGTGAGCATAATTGTGAAATTACACCTCGTTGTTATTTCTTTAGAAGCTTTGTCATGACATTAGAGCTTATTATCTTTCCTGTCTTCCCTGTGATACCCCATAATTCGATTTCCTTTCCTTCTGAGAAACATTTCAAGAAATTTTCTTGAAAATTAAAAGCTATCATCCCCAAATATTGTAACCATTGTACTCCTAGTACAACATCAGTACCTCCCATTGGGATGGAAAGCATTGAAATATTCAATACATATTCCCCCATGGCTAGCTTGATATTTTGGCATTTTCTAGAGCAATTTATAGTTCCTCCATTTGCAACCATCACTTGACATTCTGGTGCTCGGTATAGGAAACAATTCAGTTCCTTGGCTACCTTACAATGAATAAAATTATGGGTACTACCTGAATCAATCAACACTATTACCTTTTTCTTCTTGATATTTCCTTCTATCTTGAGAGTTTGAGGAGTGGTAATTTCTCCCAATGCATTACACGATATTGTCAGACTCATTTCTTCTTCTTCCAGGGTTGGTTCTTGGTGTATATCCTCTTCTTTTGAAATTTCTTGTTCATTTTCTTCCTCCTCTTCACAATATATGTAAAATAGTTTCTTCTCATCATAATTATGACCTTTAGTTTATTTTTTTATCACAACTGTAGCAAATCCCTTTTTCTGTTTTTTTTGTAGGTTGTGGAAGTGTAGGAGTAGCAACACTTCCATATTTATAGATGTCAGTGGTAGGCTTCCTTGTCGTCATAATTTTACATTCAATTTTTCTTGCCAACTTGAATTCCTTCTCCAATGAATCAGGTTACCAAATGCGAACTTCATCTTGGATGTTATCCTTTAAAGTCCCTATGAAGACATCAATCCTATGTTCCTCTAGAATATCAGTTACCCTTATATCAAATTTTTGGAAGTCATCAATGTGCTCCATCACTAAACCCTTTTGTTTGAGATTTATCAATTGGCTAAAGAAGGTGTTTCTCTTTGTATCCTCATAATGTGTTATCATTTCCTCCGTAAAAATTGAACAAGTGACAACTTTTTTATGAGAGAAAATCCATCGATACCATACAAATGTATTTTTTTCTAAATGTAAAGTTGCAATGCGTACCTTTTGTGTATTTTTCACATTACTGAGACCAAAATATTGCTCTAGCTGTAGTATCTATGTTACAGGATCCTTTCCATGAAACTTACTCATATACATATTTGGAATATGGTGGTTCTTCAATCCAACATTAGATTTTATGAAATCACGATTAACATTTATTTTGTTCTCATCATGACTTTCCTCTATTATCTTTTCGCCATTAGGAATAATTTCTTGTATCAACTTTGAAAAACCTTCCATGTCTTCCTTCAAACCTTCAATTTTTCTTCCATTCCATTCTTCAAACCATCCATCATAGCTTCCACACTTTTCTTCAAAACATCCATTTCATTTTTTGTTGCTCTTTGCAAGAGCGAAATTTGGTGCACTTTCTTTGATAATTTTGATATGTCATGTTGCAGTTCTTCATCTTCATGAGCCATAGTAGAGCCTTCTAAAGGCTTAACGGGTGTTGAATTATTTTTAGGAGGCATTTTAGAACCCAATACTGATATCTATTCTACAATATTCCCTTGGAATCAATTCAAATTGATTCTTCAAACAAGACTTATGCAATTCGGAAAAAAAATACACACATTTTTCTTGCTTTTGAGGAGGTAAATATTGAAATTGATTTATCTCTATGATTTAGGATCTTTAATATTTTAAATTTGGCCCCGTAGTAGCACTCTAAAGCTTCTTTCGAATGCCATAGGTATGACCTGATTTGGATTCTTCAAGGCCAAGTTATGCCCAATCTCCCACAATGACCTAATTATGGACTGGTTCAGTAGAGTGAACTTGTATGACATGCCACGTGTCACTGCTTCCTCCTTCAGCTATGAAATCGATATATAGGAAACTAAATTTCATGTAATTGCAACCAATTTTTACAAAATTCCAATCCGACGCTCAGAGAGAGAGTTATGAAGATTTTCGCACGGCCACCTCTTTGAGATGAAATTCGGGATCTTGAAAAAACCATAAATTCCACAAATCATATCTTGGAAAATATTGTGAACCAAGATCTGAAATTTTTAAAAGAAGTTCCTTGATATTTCCACTTCGCTCTATAAACATTTCAACTTCTGAACTTCTTAGAAAAAAAGTTATAGCGAGAATTCCACGATGACCTGTTTGGAGCAGAGAAACCCTAGAATCCAAAGCTCTAATACCAAATGTTATGAAACTAGCTCCAAAAATAGAAGAAAATAGAGATCAACGCCTTAGAAATAAGCCACTTCGAGGGGGAAACCTCCAATATGTTACATAAATGAACAATTCTTGGATGATACAAATCACAAAATCTTCTTTCTATATATAGGAGTCCATGGGGCCACAATGTAATCCCAGCTGACCTAACAATGATAATGTATGTGCACAATAATAACAATATGGGGGTTATAGGGGTACAAAAATAACAATAAGGGGGTTACAATAACAACAATAAGGGACTATGCTAGTAATATAGGGACCTAACACTCATTTTTTGCAATTCAATTCAACAATATAAACAATGAATGCCACTTAGTGTAATTTCATTTCTTGTACTAGCATAAATGTGAATATTTCTTTCTTGCAAAAGTAGACAATAGTTAGATAAATTAGTGTTGTTTAGACTATTTTATCTCCTTGCCAATAGAGTAATGGTTTTGATCTATTTTCAGTCTCAGGCTACAGTTAGAAGTTTGACAGACTTCCTTTTTCAGAATAACCCTAGTTTCTAGCACCTCATTGTAGAACTAAGATGAGGATGGAATGAGTAGAGCTAATGTGATGTACATATACCACTCTCACCTCTAAGTTTGTATGAAACCCGGATTGATAAAGTAAAGTTGAGTAGCCTCTGGGACATGCAAAAATCTTGGTGCAATAATAGGGCTGACGAATTTTTGGCATCGTTACCGAGGAGGTGTTTAAGTAGATGTTGTTTCTGCTTTATGTTTTACATTCAGTTTCAAAAAATCAAAAACACAAAAAAAAATTGACTTTCTTGCCTCATAGGAGTAGGGAAAACCAAGAAAAATTCTTACCAAAAACCCCCATATCCCCACACAGTCACCCTTAACTCTTCTTTAGTGACTACGATGTATAACCTCCTCTAGGTGAACCACTTGAAAACTTCAAAGAACCTATTGGGGAAGAAGAGAAACTTGCTTCACTAGAGGAACCTACTTCACCAATTCAATCCATGGTTGAAACTAGGGACAAAGGAGTCTTTCCCATTATAGAAACTGATGGAGAAACTAGAATGAAGAACATCAGTCCCTCAAACCTTCCACATTTCCATGGCCTTAATTCTGACAATCCCGACACCTTCATGTTTGATTTTTCTATTGTCTGTAAGACTTATGACTATGCACTAGTTGAGGAAAAGTTGAAATTGTTCTCATCCGCCCTCAAGGATGCAACCTTGCGCTGGTCATGGGTCTGCCTGGGAAGAGTATAACTACCTGGGCAGAGATGAAATAATCCTTCAAATAAAAATATAAAGACTATTGCAGGTCCAAATTGACCAAGGAGGAGATATTTAGGATGACCTTGGGACCAGATGAATCATTTAAGGAGTCTGAGGAAATATTCCAAGTGAACTATAAAATAGCCAACTGCACTCTTGATCCCAAATCACTCAAACTGGTACTTCTTCGAGGGATCAGGGAGGAGGTGATAGAGACCCTTAATATGTTTTTTGGAGGATATATTTACCATGATATATTTACCATATACCTTATGATGATGTCAAGACCGTATTTAGAAACCACTTTAGGGTAGCTAGGAAGATGGGTAGAACTAGCCAAAGCATGGCCAACACCCCTTCCTCTTCCACCTCCATCAAGCATGAGATTAGAAACATGTTGGAGGACTTAAAAAGTGAAATGTTGCACACCTTTTATTTGAAAAGGAAACAATGCAGATCAAGAGGTAATAAGTGGAAGCATAGAGGACATTAGCTATCATTTTCCCTAGATGTACCAGAAAACATCCTTGAAATGAATGTCCACTAAATGTCATAGAATTTTTCTTATTCTATGAAGATAATCATGACAGAGATAGATGTCCCTCCTTACCTGTTCTCAAACGTGTACATCAAGGTGGGGAAGGAGGACCAGAGAAACGTTTTTTTCATAAATAAGAGAAGGATTCAAGGGCCTCGGCCATATCATCATGGCATGCAAGGTGCACCTTACTCCTACTACCATGAAAACCAGAATGGACCTATCCAACCTTGGTATTCCTCCACTCCTCCATCATGGCATGCACCTCCTACTTGGCATTATGCCACTCCATATTACCCTCATCCTATAAATAAAACTTTCCAAGAGTATGTTCCTCAACCACCTCAGTAGAGAAACCCATCACAAGAGTGGATGCCCTGACTCAACCAATCACCTGCTTTACTACCTCCACCCCAACCTCAACCTCAACTCACTCATTCTGCTCCACCTAAGTTGCCTCTTCAACCTCCATCAAGCTTGAGATTAGAAACATGTTGGAGTACTTAAAAAGTGAAAATTTTCACACCTTTTATTTGTAAAGGAAACAATGAAGATCAAGAGGTAATAAGAGGAAGCATAGAGGACATTAGCTTTCATTTTCCCTAGATGTACCAGAAAAAATCCTCGAAATGAATGTCCACTAAATGTCATAGAAGTTTTCTTAGTCTATGAAGAGAATCATGACAGAGATAAATTTCCCTCCTTACCTGTTCCGAAATGTGTACATCAATGTGGGGAAGGAGGACTAGAGAAATTTTTTTTTCATAAATAAGAGAAGGCTTCAAGGGCCTCGACCATATCATCATGGCATGCAAGGTGCACCTTACTCATACTACCTTGCAAACCAGAATGCACCTATCCAGCCTTGGTATTCCTCCACTCCTCCATCATGGAATGCACCTCCTACTTGGCCTTATGCCCCTCCATATCACCCTCATCCTCTAAATAAAGCTTTCCAAGAGTATGTTCCTCAACCACCTTAGTAGAGCAACCCATCACAAGGGTGGATGCCTTGACTCAACCAATCACCTGCTTTACTACCTCCACCCCAACCTCAACCTCAACTCGCTCATTCTGCTCCACCTAAGTTGCCTCAAATTCCTGCCCAACCCAATCCAAATCCAAACAACAAGTAGGCACAACATGTTTATAGTGGAGAAACATCCTATCCAACTTTTTTTGTGGAGATACATGAAATTAACCTTAGGTGTGGAAGAGTGATCTAAGACAATCATCTTCCATATCCACCTGTAGAGATTGAGAAGGAAAATGAAGAAATAAACCCTCATACCAATAAACCTCCTTTTCTTGAGTGTTTGACCCACCCTAGTCATCACACCCTAGAAGATACTGAACTTCTGGGAGAATTGAAGAACTTGTGTGTAAAAATACCCTTTCTCTAGGCCATTAAGGATGTTCCTATTTACAATAGGATCATCAAAGAAAATTTCTTTAAAAATCTTGGGAGAAAGAAGAAAGATACCCCCAACATCAATATTGTAGGACAATTGTCTGAATTGTTGGGAATGGTAATATTCCTGGAGTACTTGGACCCTGGGAGTCTAGTACAAGATGTACATATTGATGGAGTCATTGTCCCCCATAATTTGGTTTATCTTGGGGCTGCCATAAATGTGATGACTAGGGAAACCATGCTTAAAATCAACCTCCAAGGAGACTTGAGAAATACCACCACAATTTTGCAACTTGCATATAGATCCAGAGTGGCTCCGGAAGGAGTTGTTGAGTATGTTATGGTCTCGATTTTCTCTTGGGATTATCACACAAACTTCCTTGTCCTTCAGCCATAAACTAATTTTAATGGATATCCTCTCATTTTAGGAAGACCTTGTTTGGCCACTATCAATTCTTATATCAATTGTAGGGCCAAAAACATGATTATTAAGAATGGGCCCTTGTCCAAACAACTAGTATTATATCCTCCTTCCTAGCCTTCCATTTACCATGACCTACCCTTGTGGTTGGAGGTTTAAGAAGAAGAAGATGAAGTGTAAAATACCACACCCTACCCCATTTTTACCATATATACTATTCTTAGAGGGGGGAAACCTGATGAGGATGATCTCATTGACCACATCCTTCAAAGCCATCCCCCCACTGTCATTCCACTCGATCACCTAGTGAGAGAATCTAAAAGTGACCTTTGGATTGAGCTACCCTCAATTGACTCAACCTGTGAAGCCACCAAGGTTATGGAATTTGGCCCATCTAGATCCCTGAATATTAACTCATTCCTCTTAGCCAAAGAAGAAGAGTAGTTGTGCTAGATCCTGAGGGAAAGCTGAGATTCTTTTTCTTGGGACTACGAGGACATGAAAGGGGTGCATCTTGTAGTTTTTAACCATGTACAAAAATTATCTGCAAATTAATTCTTAGAAAAATAAAATAAACAATAGTGAGAGTATAAAACATAAAACATATATACACAAATATTTTCCCCTCGATCCAAAACTGTGACTACTAGCTTGATTTTTCATTATATTCCTTTTATTATTACAACACATATATATACATGCCAAATCATTGATAAACCCCAATCCATTAACCTAAATTATAACATAATGGTAGTCCCCTTGACCAAATCTATAAAATACCAGGAGCAAAAAACCATCATGCCAAAAACCATGTGTAAACCCATGCAAAAAACTATAGGTGGGTCGACCCACCTAATATAAGGGCCCAACACACACACCCAACACATCCCTCATAATGCACACATCAAATATATATTAAAGAGGGATGAAAGCCTGTGCACCAGACCCAAAGGATGATGAACAAAGCCTTAAAGGACATAGTAAAGGATGAACTATAGAAGTTGTTGATGACATGGTTCATCTACCCCATCTTAGAAAGTGAGTGGGTGTCTCCTCTTGTTGTAGTCCCAAAGGAAAATGGGAAGTGGTGAATCTGTGTTGACAAACGAAAACTAAAAAAACCCACTAAGAATGACCATTTACCTTTTCCCTTCATTGATCAAGTCTTGGATTGATCCAGGAGGATCTTGTTCAGTGCAGATTGGTAGAGAAGTCCAGTCAACTCCAGAAGACCGATGTCTGGTTCAGTCTCCAATCCATCAGTTTCACCAGTATCGTCTGAAGAATATGCCCTCAAGTTGATCATCGTTCAATGTTGGGTTCATGGTATGTATTGATGTGGTATGATTTCATGTGGTTCAAATTTGGTTTCGTGATGATGATGTGTTCCTAGATCTAAAACCCTATGGTGAAATTCCTTACAAGTGTAACCCTAGATCTACACTCAAGACTAAGCGCCTAAAACTATGGTGTAAAACATTGAAATGTCCTAGCTCTAAGCCTATGTTCTAAGTCTAAGACATAAAAAGGACAAAATATTAGTCTAATTCCTAAAAATATAAGACCTAAGGTTTAAAAACCTAACTAAATAGTCTAGGTCCTAAATTCTTAGACCTAAGACATTAAAACCCTAGCGCATTTAAACTAAAGTGAAAAACCCACTTTCGGGCTATGTATTAAAACCCAAAAATCAAAATAAAATTAGAACAATGCTAACCGCACAGCTAAATAGACCATGGCGGGAATGGTAAACATGTGACAGGTTTAATAACCGTCGTGGAGTTGTTAACTACCAGGTTGAACGACGCCGGAACTGGAAACCACCAGCTCATGTGAACGCTGCGGATAAGACCAAGACTGTTGGACCCTAACTGTTAGTAATAACCTTGACCGTCGAACCATAACTGTCGATATCAATGCTAATCACATGCTGAAGGATCTACCTCCGCTTGGTTAGCTAGCCGCCAGGCTAAGATTTTTATCCTAATATTTAATTTTGGGTTTTATGTGCTAAGGATTATTCAATATCTTATCCCTAATGCTAAGTGTCACCTTCAATTTAGGTCAAAACCTAATCAAAACAGTTTAACTCAACTAATTTCTAAATTTGGTGATTAAGGAGTTGGAAGGCCACATTATCTACACCATGAAAAAGTTTCATTGAAGGACAGATTGAGGGTATTTGAGTTCAGCTTCATAGGGATAGAGACAGTTTTGTTTTTAGCATAGCTGGACCGTCCGGAGGTGGAATTGAGTGCAGAGACAGGCGTTGGAAAACTGAGAGAGAGAGATTCCTGTTTTTAGAGACCACGAGTGCCTACAAGCATATTCAGTTTGGTGTTTTTGATGTGTAAATACTTCCTCGGATCAACCCTAATAAAGCGGATGCCCATCTTAAAAGCGGACCCGGAGACGTAGTCCACCAGGGACGAACTTCGTAATAACCTTGACCATCGAACCATAACCGTCGATATTGATGCTAATCACATGCTAAGGGATCTACCTCTACCTGGTTAGCTAGCCGCCAGGCTAAGATTTTTATCCTAATGTTTAATTTTTGGTTTTATGCGCTAAGGATTATTCAATATCTTATCCCTAATGCTAAGTGTCACCTTCAAGTTAGGTCAAAACCTCATCAAAACAGTTTAACTCAACCAATTTCTAAATTTGGTGATTAAGGAGTTGGAAGGCCACATTATCTACACCATGACAAAGTTTCATTGAAGGACAGATTGAGGGTATTTGAGTTCAGCTTCATAAGGATAGAGGCAGTTTTGTTTTTAGCATAGCTCGACCGTCCGGAGGTGGAATTGAGTGCAGAGACAGGCGTTGGAAAAATGAGAGAGAGATATTCCTATTTTCAAAGACCACGAGTGCCTACAAGCATAGTCAGTTTGGTGTTTTTGATGTGTAAATACTTCCTCGGATCAATCCTAATAAAGCAGATGCCCATCTTAAAAGTGGACCCGGAGATGTATTCCACCAGGGACGAACAACGTAATCAATGTTTGATGTTTCTTCTCTCTGTTATTTGTTATTTTTTCATTCTTAATTTTCTTTTGGTTTAAGTCATAAATGATTTACTTAAGTATTCCATATTAAAGCATTCATTAGTTAACGATCAATTCACTTAATGGAAAACTAATCAAACTATCTCAGCACATAATCGATCACATTCAGATCATATATTTTGGTATCATAGAAGGTTGTGCTTTTTATTTCATTAGTCAATGGATGTTAACCAGGTTTGGATTGAATAATGGAAAAGGCAAGCTTTAGGAATTCGATCCAGAGATTGGAAAGCGGAAAGTCATTCATCAATCAACGATGACAGGGACTGAGAATGTTGAGACTCTTGAAGCTCTTCAATCCAAACCCATGGATGAGAATAAAAAAAATAAGATGTTTTTAAACATGCAACAAATTTTGGTAGAATTATATGAAGATAAGAATATGAGAGATGTATCCTCATCGTCGAAGGCATCAAAGAAGGAAAAGGGTAAAGTCAAAGCAGATAAACCTCCTTCTCCTCCATCATCTCCATCATCATCATCATATTCTTCTTCTTCTAGTTCTGAATCTGAAAAATAAAAGAAACCTCAGAGTCCACTTTTGAAACTTGATGTTAAGTTTGAATTACCTTTGTATGATGGTGAAATGAACCCTGAGAAACTAGATAATTGGGTAAAATAGTTATAAATCTATTGTCGTATTCAAAATATTACTGATGATAAGACAAAGATCCAATTAGATACTCTTAGAATGGGGGGTACTTCTTTGATCTGGTGGGAAAGTAAGACACAGATATATTTAAAGCGTAAAGGAAAAGTTATCACGTCATGGAATAAATTTTTAAAAGCTCTAAAGAAACAATTCTATCCATTGGGTTACACACAGCAAGATTTTATTGATTAGCAGTACTTGCGACAAGGTAAGGGACAGAATGTTCAAGAGTTCACTCAGGAATTCAGGAAGAAAGTGTTAGCGCTTGGTATTCCTTTGGACATAAAATAAACTTTGTTGAAGTATATTGGCAGTTTACATTCACATTTGCAACATAAATTATTAATTTTCAATCCTAATGACTTTTATGAAGTTTGTGTTCAAGCTATTCATGTCGAATCAGGTGGAAAAACATTCAAGTTTACACCAAATACATCAAAATAGTTGGAAACCAATGACAACAAAAAAAATGGAAAGTCAAAGGGAAAGAATACTGCCACAACTTAGAAGGAAGATGAAATACCTACCTGTACGCATTGCCAAAGGATCAACCATGATGAAGCTAAGTGTTGGAAAATTCATCCAGAACTCAAGCCAAAGAAGTTCCAAACGAAGAAGGATGAAAAGAAGGCTGAAACAACAATCCAACAAGGCTTGGACTTGGGATCTGAATTAGATGATGAAGGTAAAATCACTGCTATGGTTACAACAGGTAAAACTTCTGAAGCTAGTACCTCTTCTTCTTCAAACATCAAACAATTGGATGAAGATAAAAGAGTCGATTTATTTCATATAAGGGTAACTTCAAAACAAACAAAAATAGATATATTGTTTGATACAGGATCACAAGAAAATTTTATTTTTGAATCATTGGTTAAAAAATTGGTTTTGAAAACACATAATCATCCAAAACCATATCCTTTAGGCTAGTTAAAGGAACAACATCAGATTAATGTTACCAAATAGTGTCGGTTAAAATTTGCAATCACGGCTAACTATGTCGACAAAGTGGATCTAGATGTGATAGAGTTAGACATATGTGGAATTTTCTTAGGAAGCCCTTATCTCTATGATTTTGATGTAGTATTTTATAGGAAAGAACATAAGTATTATCTCAAGAAATATGGGATTAAATACATCGTTAGGGCACATAAAATAAAAAATCACTTGAATTTAATTAATGCTAATTAGATGAAGCGCTTAATAAGTTCAAGTAAGAGATACATACTCATGTCGGTAAAAGAGAAACATAAGGATCTTAATGATGCTTTTTCAGGTTGTGAATTTCAGTATGAAGGTAATTTAGTTAAAAAGGTAGATTCATTTCAAGATCTAGTTAAAGAACCAAAACATCTACTTCATAAAAAGGAAATACAACATGAGATGTAGTTTATGTCTGATGCCTCTCTTTCTAATGTTGGAATATATCACAAGTCAGTTATAGAGAACAAAGTAAGAAAACAACAAATCCAAGGGATGGTTGGAAAAGACTCCATGCAACTAAATTCATTTCCATTTGGTTCACCCATAATTTTGGTTCATAAGAAAAATGGGATATGGGGAATGTGTGTCAATTTTAAAGTTTTTGATTCATTTAAGCAGAAAAATTTCACAGCATTATTAGATCATCAACAACCATTTGAAGTTAAAAGAGATGCTAGTGGTTATGCAATGGAAACAATGATTCACATATATCATCACTCGCTTCAATAACTTCAGTCACAGAATAAGTTGCAGCAATATCACCACTACAGATGAATGGGATTTCTTCAGCAAATTCACTTAGTAATTAAGGACAAGAAAGGTGTAAGAAGTAATGTAGTTGATATGTTGTCTAGACCGTCTTTGAATGCTTCAGTAGTATTGCATAATAGTTCATTGAAACATGAAATATATGTAGAATAGTATAGTATTGATGATGATTTCAAAGAAATTTATTAATATATAACTCATGGTACTTAGATAGAAGAAAACAATTATCATGTTTATGATAGGTTGTTACATTATCTGGGTAAGTTTTGTATACCGCAAACAGGAAAATCACAAGTTATTCAGGAAGGTCACTCTTCTCAGATACAACAGATACATGAGGCAATATGGAATCAGTTGAAGAAGAGTCAGGCCAAGTCCAAATTGCACCACGACAAGCATCGATTCAATCATCATTTTCAGGTCGGTGAACATGTATGGTTGTATATTAGCAAAGACAGGTCAAAAGGAGAAGGTAAGAAACTGAAACCTATCAGGTATGGTCCCTTTAAAATTGTTGAGAAGATTGGAAATAATGCATTCTGAATATATTTTCTACCTTAAATACATATTTAATCAGTTGTAAATGATGAAAATCTAAATTTGTATGAACCTCATATGATTTTTGATCCCAAGGAACATACATAGATTAATCTGAGTAAGGTAAAAAGGATAGAGATCAGAAAAGTGAGGGAGTTGTACCCTCGCCTATTATCTTCTTAAAATCAAACTTTTGTGGTCCAAAAGCTTTCAAGTGGAGAGGATTGATCCAGGAGGATCTTTTTTAGTGTAGATTAGAAAAGAGGTCTAGTCAACTCCATAAGACCGATGTCCAGTTCAGTATCCAATCCATTAGTTTCATCAGTATCGACCAAAGAATATGTCCTCATGTTGATCATGGTTCATTTTCAGGTTCATGGCATGTATTGATGTGGTCTGATTTCATGTGGTTTGCATTTGGTGTCATGATGATAATGTGCTGCTAGATCTAAAACCCTATGCTGAAGTTCCTGACAAGTGTAACCCTATTTCTAGACTCAAGACTAAGCACCTAAAACTATGGTGTAAAACATTGAAATGTCCTAGCTCTAAGGCTAAGACATAAAAAGGAAAAAATCTTAGTCTAAGTCCTAAACATCTAAGACCCAAGGTTTAAAGACCTAACAAAATAGTCTAGGTCTCAAATTCCTAGACCTAAGACATTAAAACCCTAGCGCATTTAAATGAAAGTGAAAAACACACTTTTGGGCTATGTATTAAAACCCAAAAATTAAAATAAAATTAAAAAAATGCTAACTGCGTAGTTAAATAGACCGCAATGGGAATGGTGAACATGTGACAGGTTTCATAACCTCAGTGGAGTTGTTAACTTTTGGGTTGAACTGCGCCGAAACTAGAAATTGCCAGCTCATGTGAACGTTGTACTAACCTTGACCATCGGACCATAACCACCGATTTCAGTGCTGATCACATGCCAAGGGATCTAAATCCACTCGGTTAGCTAGCCACCATGCTAAGATTTTTATCCTAATGTTTAATTTTGGGTTTTATGCGCTAAGGATTATTCAATATCTTATCCCTAATGCTACGTGTCACCTTCGACCTAGGTCAACACATCATCAAAACAATTTAACTCAACCAATTTTTAAATTTGGCGATTAAGGAGTTTTAAGGCCACATTATTTAAACCATGAAAAAGTTTCATTGAAGGAAAGATTGAGGGTATTTGAGTTCAGCGTCACAGGGATAGAGACAGTTTTGTTTTCAGCATAACTCGATTTTCCGGAGGCTGAATTGAGTGCAAAGATAGGTGTTGGAACACTAAGAGAGAGGGCTTCCTATTTTTAGAGACCAAAAGTGCCTGTGAGCATAGTCAGTATGGTGTTTTGGTTGTGTAAATACTTCCTCAGATCAATCCTAATAAAGCAGATGCCCATCTTGAAACCAGACCCAGAGACGTTTTCCACCAGGGACGAACTCTGTAATCAATGTTTGATGTTTCTTCTCTCTGTTATTTTATATGTTTTCATTGTTAATTTACTACTGGTTTAAGTCATAAATTATTTCCTTCAGTCTTCCATATTAAAGCATTCATCAGTTAACGATCAATTCACTTAATGGCAAACTAATCAAACTATCTCAGCACATAATCGATCACATTCAGACCATGGATGGTCTTACCACTTTCTAGATAGAAGTCATAACAATTTTTCCTAAACTTTTTCATGATTCTATAGATATTTACATGGATGATTTCACACCTTATGGGTATTATTTCCAGGAGGCTCTCTCCAATCTACGTAAGATTTTGGGGAAATTCACTAAAATGCATCTCTCCTCAAGTCCTGAAAAGTGTGAGTTTTTGAAAAGGACAAGGATTGTCCTAGGCCACTTCGTATCACAAGCTGGAATACATGTAGACCCAAAAAAAATCACCATCATAAAAAGGTTTCCTATTCCTCAAAAGCAGAGACATCCCAAAGTTTCCTAGGTTTGGCTCACTACTATAGGAGGTTAATTAAGGACTTCAACAAAGTGGTTTCCTCATTATTTTGAATTTTCGCCAAGGATTCTAAGTTTTTTTGGTATAATATTTTTCGGGAGGATTTTGATATCATCAAGGAAATTAAACTAACCACTTCCCCTATACTTCGGGGTCCCAATTGGGCTCTTCCCTTCCACATCCATATTGATGCATCAGATAAAGCTATGGGGGAAGCCTTGGGACAATTGGAAGATAAATTACCCTATGAAATTTATGTCATTAACAAGAATTTGTCCAAGGCTGAACTAAACTATATTGTCACTGAAAAGGATCTCTTAGCTATTTTCCATTCCCTTAATAAATTTAGGCACTAAATTAGTGGTTATCAAACTTTTGTACATACTGACCATGCAATAATCATGTACTTAATGAATAAACCTGATTCAATGATAGAATAATTAGATGGTTATTATTGTTGCACTAGTTTGATTTGACCATTGTTGATAAGTCAGAAAAATAGAAAATTGTTGCAGATATCTTATCTAGACTAAATTTATCTACAAATGAGGAAGGGATGGTTGATTATGAGCTTCCGGATGAAAACATATTTTATATATCGACACTCTCTCCTTGTTTTTTTGACATAGCCAACTACTTAGTTTCTACGAGGTTTCCTCCAAACATTTCACCCAAAGAAAAGAGCATAATTATAAGAAACAATGCCCCTTTCACTTGGATTGGTGGAATTCTCTTCAAATTGGGTCTAGATCAAATTCTCAAGAGATATATTAGGGAACAGGAGGTCTTTGACATCCTCTCATCATGTCATGATTGTCCCTGAGGGGGTTATTTTTCTGCTAAGAGGAGAACCATCAAAGACTTCCAAGCTAGCTACTATTTGCCTACTCTCCACCAAGATGCCAAGAGATACACCAGTAGATGTGATCAGTGTCAGGGGATGGAGATACCTAGAACAAGGGATGAAATACCTCTACAAAATTAGGTGGCTTTATATCCATTTGACAATTGTGTCATGGACTTCAATGGACCCATTGATCGTAAAAGAGATATATCATAGTCTGCATCAATTAATTTACCAAGTGGGCTAAAAATATGGTTGTAAAGGCAGCAATAGAAGAGAAGGTGACTGAGCTTTTGAGAGAGAATGTATTTTAAAAGTTTGGATACCCTAGGGAAGTATTCATTGATCAAGGGGCTCAATTCACATCTCATCTCATTGAGAACCTCATGAGGCAGCACAAAATAAAGCAAAAGACTTCCATTTCCTATCATCCTCAAGAAAATGGGAAGGTGGAAGTGACAAACTAAGCTTTGGAGAACATCCTGACCAAATTTGTGAGAAACAACATAAATTATTGGGAAGATAAATTAGTGGAGGCCACTTGGGCTTATAATACCACCTAGAAGACAACTACAAAGTTTACTCCATATAATCTAGTTTATAGGAAGAAAGCTTTGCTTTCCATTGAGTTTGAGTATAACACCCTTAAGATGGCAGATCAGTTGGATTTGGACATCACAAAGGAACAACAAGAAATACTGCTTCAACAAAATAGTTTGGATGAATTTAGAATGTAGGTATTCCTTCACACATAATTAATCCAACTACAAAGAACATTTTTGCATGACAAGCACATCAAAGAGGAGACTTTTCAGGAAGGAGATTGGGTTATTCTATATGAATCCATATTCAAGGACTTCAAGGGGATATTAATGAGAAAATGGCCAGGACCTTATAAAGTAGATAAATTCCATGAAAATGGGGCTTTTCAAATCACAACCATAGATGAGGAGGTGATCCCTTTGCTTGTCAATGGATACAGGCTAAAGATGTACAAGAGGCCCCTGTCCAAAGAAGAAATTATAAATACAATAAAAAGAGAGGTGAATGTAAATGGAAGCATCACAGTTTCCAGTCACTCACCTTCCTAGAAAAAGAAAATAAAAATAAAGAGGCATGAGTGAAAACCCTTCTAAGGCATCCAAGGCCAACTTCACGGTTGAAAACATCCATGAGGAAATCCTGGAGCAAAAAAAAAAGGAAAAAGAAAAAACTCAGTAATAAAATATCCTTGGTTGAAATCCTCTTGGAGGAGCCCAAGAAAGGATTGTGGGGTGAAAACCTCTGCTGAGGCATCCCACCTACCTTAAAAAAAAAAAAAAAAGAGAGAGAAAAAGAAAAAAATCCCAAAGAATAAAATAACACCAATGGACTAACCGACTTTTGATTTATAGGTTGCTGAATAGGGACAAAATGGAAAAAGGCAGAAACATTTATTCGATCTCTCTCTCTCTCCTCTACCTAATTACTCCATATCCAACCCCAACATTCATTTCTCCATCCATTTATACCACCTAGTGAGAATAAATTCCAATTTTTTCCCTATCTCTGTAGTGCTACAGGATGTCCTTAGATGCTACAGGATTTCCTGTAGTGCTACAGGAAACCCTGTAATGCTACATGAGGGATAAAATAAGGATAAATAAGCTCACCTAGGTCTCTATGAACCTATAAAACACATGAAAAAATGTTGCCCCACCTATTTCTACCATCCCTAGTTATCACTACATCCCATGCATGAAGAATCACTCATCAAACCCTCTATTTTTCCATTGTGAATCAACTTGTGTTAAATACACACAGAGGGCCTCTTCTCCCACATTGTCCTCCACTACACCACTCCATCAACACCTTAACACCACCCCTAGCATCTCTACAATCGTTTTCGGCCTTCCTCAGGTCATTTTGAGCTCTAAAACTGTAACAAATAGACTGTTACAGGAAGATGATAATTTCTTGTGGCACACCTGTTGGCTCGAGGGGTCTTGACCTAGGTTCAAGGGTGAAGGTTTTCCAACAACCCTTATACTACTGGCCCTTTTGGTAGTGTCCTGCTTGCACAGGCCAAAGTCTCACCCAAAGTAGTATGGGAGGGTGCTAGAAACAGGTTTCCGCACCCTAGGACAGGGCAGGTAAGTCAGGCAGAGCTGCGTTCGACCTCACAAATATCAGATCGTATATTATAGACCTAGATCTATCAGTCCCTTTGCATCCATGTGCGCAATACCATGTATAATCACAATGAATAACAGATATAGGAAAATAAAGCAACTATCACCACTATTCTTGTATACAGTCTGATAAACAGATTCAGATCAATTGTCAACACAACATAATTACTTAGCACAGTTACTTGCAGAGCTAAATATTGAGTTATGCATACCATAATAGACCTAGATCGCAGTATAAACAAGCAACAGAAGTACTTTCCTAGTTTAAATCAATGACATAGAGCTTGCATGATCAGATATCACAGATACAATAGATTCTGAGATTTCAACAGCCTTTCACATGCATTAATCCTTCAGATCCTTTTAGAATACCCAAAACCCAACCTGCGCACACAGTAGCAGGGTCCACACACAACAGGACTGAGGATCTCCGGGCACACAACCAGCAGGAGTCCTAACCCAACAACCCAATCCCAGAGCTAACAATTCGCACTTAGCATGAATATCTATTCATTCCTACCTTTACAACTCAAAATGTCCTTCTATTTATAACGATCTAGCCTAATCTTTCTTGTGGCCTGAAAACTGTGGTTTGCAGACTCTACATCTACCCTCTGACCCATTACAAGTTTTTCAGGGCTTTGACCCACCCCAAAACCCCTGCACTAGACTAAATATAATAAAAAATATACAAAAATACTCAGAATTGTCCCAATTCACAGCCGTTGGAGGACCCTGCTCCAACAACACCTGTGCATGCACCAAAATATCTTGACCACATACAACACATCAAAATCATGAGAAGTACGATGAAGATATGATCTTGATGATTACCAGGGGACTCCAAAAGGGAAGCTACCTCAACAAAAAAAGCTCAGGGTCTCCATGAGGTACCTACAGAAGACACACAAAAAAAAACACAGTAAGCACTTCACTCAAAATAAAAACACAACAAATAAAAGAAAAAAATTGTGACCATTATAGTTCTCCAAATCCTTGCATAAAGGGATCCTGCAACTCATCAAAAACCACGTAGGCTCAGGTATGACGTCATCACCCTCTCGCTATGCATCAATTGACTAAATTAGTAAATGTTGAGAAAAGAGAGCTTAATATGAATAAAGGTAGCCAGTTAACTTGGCCACCCTAAAATAGTTAAAGTGAAAAGTTGGTGGAGTTGCATGCCATGTGGATTTGTAATATCAGTCAAGGGAAAGATAATAGAAAATGGGATATGATTATGAGGAAAAGGGAATGATAGGCTCGAGTGGGAAAAACATTCCAAATATGGAAACCTCATGCTAAATCCACATCATCAATACTCTCCAGGCCCACTTGATTTAGCATAAAAACGTACTTTGGCTCATTTCCCCTCACGCTGTTGCTCATTTTGAGATAGTTAGCAAAAGGACAAAGGCAGGAGACACCGAGGAGCTTTGATCCTTGATCGAGTTTTGCATGCAGACAGTGCTATAGGAAACTTTTATACTACTACAAGAAGTTTCCAGGGAAGCCACATAGGGTTGAGGAGTGGAGTGCAGGCCACCATCAAGGTATATTAGCACCCCAAAACCATCCTTTGAGCTAGAAGTTTTAGAAGTGCAAAGGTAAGTGGCCATTATCCCCATTAAAGTACAAGAATTTTCATGATAATTTGCAGACAATAGAGAATAATGCGAAGAATTAAAGAGTTGTATAAGGATGTGGGGGCTAACAAAAACCACATCTTGAGAAAATTACAGAGCTTTGAGGTCCCATATCCGAATGAATTTGAAAAAAACCAGCCACAAAAGACACCTATCAAATACAATCAAAATATGGGGGGAGGTTTTAATATGAGAGAGCCCATATACAACAAGAGAATTAGGCTACATCCTCCTATTAAAGAAATATTCAAAAACCATTTGTGGTTCTTCAAGCTCCTCAAGGGGTATGACGATGAAGTTTCTTGATATTTTGCAATGGACTTGCATTCTCAAGTAGACGATAGTGCCACCACAGGGGTAAGAGGACTTGATATCACCATAACCCTTGATCTCGTTAGCAGAGTCACCACCTTAACTCTAGGGATCAAATGGAACATAGAGGATAGAGTCTCTAGTACTACTTCCAAGAAGAGTTTCTTCTGTCCCAATGAGGAAACATTGAACATAAGAATGGAGTAAGAAGGACATGGAAGTCCAACAAGAAATTGCATAACACACACTAGTGTGGGACCAATAGGTCCTAGTGATAGATTAGTGTGAAGGCCAAATTATTTAATTAATTTGGTGCAGTGTGTAATTTAATTTTCCATTAATTAAATTGGACAATAAAATATAATCTTATCTCATAATCACTTGTAATAGTTAACTGAGTGTGATAAAATTAATTAGCTCATGAATTTCAAGTTGAGGGTGGTTGGTGAGGCATGCAAAGTGATTCTATTAGTTATGGAGTTCGAATTGCAGTTAGTGCATTAGTTTGATGCATGAGAAATTAGTTAACTCAATTAAGTGAGTTAAAGTCAGTTGAGCTAGCTGTAATTGTTTTTTGCACTAGTGAGAGATCAAGTGAATTAAATCATATTTAATTCAAAATCAAGATCTGGCCATGCAACCGATGATTTACTTTATTAATAGTCGGGCTGTCACCCAAAAGGAGACCCAATTGAGACAAAGGTTAAAGGGAGGTTAACTATCAGTTGTGTGATTAGTAGGTTTCCTACATGCAACCAAACATCCATTGGAGTGCCCATGATCCTTGCATAGTTTTGGAAGGAAAAAATTCCTAAATAATAGGGATTGCATTCATCAGGAATTGTGCAAGAAAGGCAAGCTGTTTAGATGTTGAGAATTGGCTAAGTTTTGGTCAGTTTTGTTGGGGACAATGTGAGACAGTTGTGAGAGTGTAGGAGACTCTTGTGAGAAGAGTTCATTGTAATTGTTTCCTGATTCCGTGGTTAATATACAATAGAATATAGAGGGTTTTTCAGCAGCAATATTTCCTCGGGAAAATATCTATGTTGTGATTTGATTTGGTTCTTCCTCTTCTTCATGTGTTTGGTGATTGTGTTTAATTTCTGCAATTTATTTGTAGAAGGATTCAGTATCTAGATTTAATACATTCTTAGATCATATTGAATCCATTGAGATACATATGTTTGTATAATTTCTACATGGTATCAGAGAAAAATAAATCACTATAGTGGAGGAGAAGTTGATTTTGTGACTGAATAGAATTCGAATTTGAAAAAGGTCTTCCTGGTGCGACAGGAAACTCAGGATCGAAATGGATTTCAATGGCTTGATATTGGAGTATGCACTCGAGGGCATATCTAACTATATTGCATGGAAAGATAGAATGAAAGTAGTATTTGAGGAAAATGGGTTGAAAGAATTCATTGGAAATTATGTTCCCAAACCTGTTGTAGCAGATGTTGCAAATCTTGATGCTTGGCAAAAGAAGGTTGCAAAGGTGAGGATGATCTTATTGGAGGGATTATGATACCACATTTTCTCAAGTCTTGATGGAAAACCGACACCATATGCAATGCGGTAAGATTTGAAAGATCTATTTGAGAGCAGCATTGATCATAGAAAATTGGCACTGAAGGATAAACTCAGGAAAATCAAAATGGAGAAAGGCAACACCATGCCAAAATATTTAACAAAGTTTTTCCAATTTCAGGATGAGCTTGGGAGCATCGACATTACTGTCTTAGATGATGACTTGGTGAGGCTAGCTCTTGTAGGACTTCCCAAGAGTTGGCATAGTTATCATGAATCTGTCAATGGAAGGGAAAAGATGCCAAATTGGGAATGAATTTGGTTGGATTTGGTGCAAGAATAGTTCAGGTGGAATAACACGATTGTTCTTCATCTAAGCATGATGATGAATAATATTTCACTTTGGCTTCCAAGACGAAGAAGGGGAAAGGAAATAAATTCCATTCCAAATATGAGTCTGGAAAATATGGCAAGAAGCATGACATGTCCAGAGTGAAGTGTTTTCACTGTCACTAGCATGGACATTATGCCACTAATTGTACACCAAAGAAGAAGAGAAAGAAGGCTTCAAAATTTGTAGCTGGTGAGGATTTGGCCTTGCAATTTGAGCTTGAATTCTCACTCATTTCATGCATGGTGTCAAGTTCAATGGGTTCGATGTGGTACTTGCATAGTGGTGCATCCTTTCACATGACATAAGACAAATAACTTTCTAGTAGCTTGGAGGAGAAGGATCTCTAGATGCATTTCGAAATGGGTGATGATGGGTGGTACAGTGCTACCGAGATTGGTACAATTATCTTCCAGAGATAGTCAGGTAAACCCTTTCAATTAAAATATGTAATGAATGTACCAGGATTGAAGAAAAATATCGTCTCAGTCGCAATGTTGGAGAATAGAGGCTATGATGTTGTTTTCAGTGAGGGAAAAGCTTTCTTGCGACAAAAAAAACAGCAAAAACCAATAAGATTGGGATTCATGTGAAGAATCTCCATAAACTTGATGTAAATGGTCGTGCAACATTGATGAGGACCAAGTGGTGAGCTGGGATGAGGGTGAGTTATGGAACAAGAGATTGGGCCATCTACACCATGGAGCCTTGAAGGTCATTCAACATATTTCTACTGGCCTTCCCAAGGGTACTCTAGCGTAGTCAGACACATGCAAGGGTTGTACTATGGGGATGTATGCAAAGGCCAATTTTCACGAGAAGGAGAACCGATCTTTGGAAATCCTTGAGAGAGTTCACTAAGATGTGTGTGGACCATTATCTATTGCTTCGACAACAAAGCATAAGTACTATGTGATATTTGTTGATGAATTTTCTAGAAAGTGTTGGATCTACTTCATGCAGAATAAATATTAGACGTTCTAAAAATTTATTGATTTGAAATAAATGGTGGAGAAAGACACGGGGAAGCATGTGAAGGCTCTTAAGAGTGACAATGGTGGTGATTACATCTCCGATGACTTCAAGAAATTTTGCAGCAAAGAAGAAATTTAGAAAGAGTTGATTGCGCCTCATAACCCACATAAGAATGGGGTCGCAGAAAGAAAGAACAAAACAATTGTGGGTGAAATACAAGAAATGTTGCATGATTAGGGCCTACAGTTGCATTTGTGTTCGGAGGATGCAAAAGAGAAGTATTTGTGAAAAAATATTGTCCTCAGCAGATACTTGGCATGGGTACACCAGAAGAGGCTTTTACTAGTAAGTAACCTAATGTTTCACATTTTAAGATTTTTGGCTCATTTATTTATATGCATGTGACCAAATATGCCAGGAAGAATATTGAGCCAACATCTGAGATTGGCATATTTTTGGAGTACACAGAAACTCCCCACAACTATCAGGTGTATTTTCCAAATAGCACAATGATTGTTGTGCGGCGAGATATAAAATTTGATGAGCATAAATCCATGAGATTGTCCCTTCAGAGGGAGATGGATTTGCATTCATAGGAGGAACTCTTGGTTCCGAAGAATAAAGCTTAAGACGTGGAGAAGCCACATGCATAGGATCATGGAGTGGCAGAAAACACTCATGCAGAGTCATCCACCAGAAATGGTAGAAGGCGCACCACAGAAGCTAATAGATTGAGACTTGATGCAATAGAGAATGTAGGAGCCCCTACTTCACTGCACACACAGAGACAGTATCGAGACAGGTTTACTGGATACATGGATCTTATGAGCAAGTATATTGTGACATAACCATCTTTATTTGAGGAATTAGTGCAACAACCAATTTGGGTTGATGCTATGGTGGAGAAGTATGATTCCATTGTCAAGAACAGTGCATGGGAGATTGTCTTAAGACTGGTCAGAAAATAAATGGTTGGATATATATGGATCTATAAGGTGATGAAAATAACAAATGGGAGTGTGGAGAAGTACAAGGCCATATTTGTGGCCTGGGGATTCGCACAAGTTAAGGGGATCGAATATGAGGAGACTTTCGCACCAGTCACGAGGTACTCTTTCATTATATCTATCCTTGCACTCTCAGCTCAGATGGGGTGGCACATTCATCAGATGGATGTGAAACTGCGTTTCTCAATGGAGTTATTGAGGAAGAATACATAGAGAATCCATAAGGTTTCAAGATCTTTGATAGTGAGTCGCATGTGTGCCGACTCAAGAGAACATTGTATGGGATGAAGCAATCACCTCGTGCTTGGTACACTCGGATTGACAATTATTTCACCAGGTTGGGCTTCATCAAAAGTGAAGTAGATGAAAACCTATACCAGATTGTGGTTTATGGTAAGCTCTTGATTATCGTACTTTATGTTAATGATCTAATTTTGACAGGTGATGAGCAGCTAATAACTTCATGCAAGTAGGATCTTGCAAGGAAGTTGGAAATGAAGGACATGGGACTCCTTCACTATTTCCTTGGTTTGGAAATATGGAAGCAGGATGGTGAAATTTTTGTTTCTCAAGGCAAGTATGCCAAAAATATACTACGTCAGTTTAAAATGGATATTTGTAAACCCATGGACACTCCTCTTCCATGAAATTGGAGGAAAGAGGATGCTACTTCAGGGTAAGTAGTGGACGCTATTGTCTACAGGCAGTTAGTGGGTTCACTTATGTACTTTGTGAATACTAGACCAGACATTTTCTATGTAGCTGAGTCAAGCTATGGTTATGTTGACCAAGATATTTTGGAAGGCGGGCAAGCATGTCTTGAGATATCTCAAGGGCACTAAAAATTATGTATTATGGTACAGACAGATAGGTGGAGTGAAGCTTCAAGGCTTCATGGATGTAGATTGGGTAGGTAGTCCATCACACAGAAAGATCACATCAGGAGGGATCTTCAGGATAGGATCGACAATAGTTTCTTGGTACAATAGGAAGCAACGATCTGTGGCACTCAATTCAGTCAAGGTAGAGTACATGGCAGCAAGCCAAGCTGCATGTGAGACCATCTGGATGAGAAATATCCTGGCTGGTTTGTTTGGTTCTTAGATGGATCTGACTGTGATACATTGTGATAACCAGAGTTGCATTAAACTCTTAGTTAATCTAGTATTCCATGATAGGTCCAAGCACATAGAAATCTGATACCACCATATCAGAGATTGTGTTTAGAGGCACATTATGTTACTTAAAAACATTCCCATGGAGGATCAGGATGCAGATATTCTAACGAAGGTCATAACCAGGAGAAAATTTGAATACCATAGAGGCAAGATCAGGGCAGTAGATAATCCCTTTCTTGTTGAGAGGGAGTGTTGAAGTCCAACAAGAAATTGTAGCACACACACTAGTGTGGGACCAATAGGTCCTAGTGATACATTAGTGTGAAGGCCAAATTAATTAATTAATTTGGTGCAGTGTCTAATTTAATTTTCCCTTAATTAAATTGGACAATAAAATGTATTCTTATCTCAGATCACTTGTAATAGTTATATGAGTGTGATAAACTCATTTATCTCATGTATTTTCAGTTGAGGGGTGGTTGGTGAGGCATGCAGAGTAATTCTATTAGTTATGGAGTTTGAATTGCAGTTGGTGCATTATTTTAATGCATGAGTAATCAACTAACTCAGTTAGGTGAGTTAGAGTCAGTTGAACTAGTTGTAATTGTTTGTTTCACTAGTAAGAGTCAAGTGAATTAAATATTATTTAATTCAGAACCATTGATCTGCCATGCAACTGATGATTTACTATTAATAGTTGCATGCATGTCAGTTCCAGTGGAGACCCAGTTGAGACAAAAGTTAAAGGGATGTTAACTATTAGTTGTGTGATTATTAGGTTGCCTGCATGCAACTCGACATCCATTTGAGTGCCCATGATCCTTGCGCGGTTTTGGAAGGCCAAAATTCCTAAATAATAGGGATTGTATTCATCAAGAATTGTACAAGCAATAGAGGTTGTTTAGAGGCTGAGAACTGGATAACTGTTGGTGAGTTTTGTCCAGGAAAGTGTGAGACACATGGAGAGGAGACTCTTGTGAGAAGAGTGCATTGCAATTTTTTCATGATTCCATGGTTAATATAAAATAGAAAATATAGGGGTTTTGAGGAGCAAAATTTCCCCAGGAAATTATCCGTGTTGTGGTTTGATTTTATTCTTTATTTGCTTCATGTGATTGGCATTTGTGTTTAATTTCTGCAATTGATTTGTAGAAGGATCTAGTATCTATATTTAGTACATTGTTAGATCATATTGAATCCATTGATATACATATGTTTGTTTAATTTCTACAAAGGGAGATTTTGCCTTACCCATGGGATGAGGTCGATTACCATATCATGAAGTATATCTCTTGTGAGGGCAGACTAAGTGTAGTCTATGGATATAATTTTAGATTATTGCATAAGCTAAGTTTATAAGGGAATATCCCTCTAGATAAGAGGTTGAATATCCCTTATTTCCTTCTTCGCTCAATCAGAGATATGAGCCACATATTTAGGGGAAGAAACTATCCACACCTAGTTCATCATGGTATAATCAAACTCATATTGGAAGATGATTTATATAGACTCAACATCCATATACCTTGGCCCACTTTCATTTACATGGAAAGAGAAGTCTTCATTGGGACACATACCATGACCCTTGGAGAGACCCCTATCTCTAGCCTTGGAGAAAGGGGCATTAAAGCAGGAGAAGAAGGAATTGAAAGGATAGAGGAAGAGGAGGAAATGGAGATAAAGGAAGGAACCACATAATATGTAGAAGAAGAGAAGGAAAGTGAAGAGAGGGAGGAAGAGAAATAAGAAGAAGAGAAAGAATAAGAAGAGGAAGAGGAAAAGATGAAATAGGAGGAGACTCTAGAGCCCAAAATTTCCATTGACATCTCCCCTCAGTAAACCAGCCTTTCACTGGGGAACACCAATAAGGAAGTGGCTGCCACTTTAGCCACTCTAAGCACCCCTATGAAAGAAAAAAGAAAGATGCAAACTCCCATGTATTTCAAGACTAGGAAAATCATCAGGGTGAGGTAGGGGAGGCCTAAAAATACAACTAAGGGCCCCATCAAAATTGAGGATTCACCTAATAAGAGGGAAGAAATAGGGCCAGAAGAGGGAATTATTCAAGAGGTCACTTCCCCCAAAACAATATTAAAGACACCTATGACCTACACAATAAGGGACTCGTCAAGGTTATCATCCCTAAAAAAGCACAATCACCCATAGACCTCCAAGGAGAAGGGAAGGAGGAGATACAAGAAACATAGGGTATGCAACACAAAAAATAGAGTGTGCCACAGGAAACCCAGGATTTGCTACAGGAAACTCAAAATTTTCTACATGAAGAGAAAAATGTCCAAGGGAAAGAGAAAAACTCACCATTGGAAGGATAGAGTGCCCAAGTTGATGAAAAAGAGGCAGAAGTTGAGGGGCAGAATGCACAAGTTGAGAAAAAAGAGACAAAAGAGGAGGAACTAAAAGAGGAATAAACCTCTCCAAAAATTGTCCCAAAATACATTAGATCAATCCAACATCCTATCCTATAGCCAAACTTAAGATACTATTATAAATTCATTGAAGTAGGGAGGTTGATCCTTGAAGCTCTCCATTCCCCTATTCTATGAGCTAGAAAAAGAGAGAGTGGGTGCACCCACCAATGGATGAAAATTTCCAAGGCTAAGAATGTTGAAGACGTGGGAACCATGGAAGAAAAACTCAAAAATATGGGAAGAAATTCGGTTGATGATAGGATAAGAGGGGCAATGTTAATGGAACGAATACAAGATTGAATGGACAACTCCAACATAAAGATAAAAATACTGCCACTATGGCAGACCTGTGTATGGATGAAATACAACACAAGCATCCTTCAAACTCTTATGCCATTTATCTAAAAGAGCAGTGGATACAAATGAAAATCAAAACTTTAGCACAACATGTGTCATTGCCTTTCCAAAACTATAGGAAATTTATTGATTTTCGCAGTCAATCCAATATAGAATATAGGCACAAATTGGGAGAGTTCTACATGCATAATCTTGTCCTAACTGATATGAACATATGGGACCCAAACTCTAGGTTGGGATATATGCAAATGATAGCCTTAACATATTGGATCTCCAATGAAGAAGCTAGGGGAGATGAGGTCAAAAAGGTGATGGCAAGAGAAGGAAAAGAGCCTCTATAAACTAGGGTAGAGCTAATAAGTCCTAGAGGGGCCATAAGAAACCACCAAATGATAGCCAATGATGACAACTTTGCAGACAGACATCTCGACACCCAAGCATAGGAAATTTTGTATTATGACATCTCTAGACTACTAGGAGAGGAGTGTGTGATGGAATGTCAAAGACGATAGAATGAACTCCCACTTATCTTGAGAAATATGGGGTACCATACTCCAGAGAGATTTAGAGTTTCCTTAGAAAGGGAACCCTTTTACAAAAGATCCATGCAAAAAATGAATATCAAGTGTCTTGGATTAAAGCTCAGTCCACCCTTGTTGTTCAGGCCATATGAAAGAAAACAAAAAATTGAAGAAGACAAGGAACCGGATGAGGAAGAAAAAAATGCATGATTTTACACACCTGAAGGGACCCCTTCCATAGAATAATTCCTTTTCTGCAAGTCAATTCAGCAATCTAGACAATGAATGCCACTTAGTGTCATTTCCTTTCTTGTACTAGCATAAGTGTCAATCTTTCTTTCTCGCAAAAGTAGACAATAGTTAGATGAATCAGTGTGATTTAGAGTAGTTTCTTTTCTTGCCAATAGAGTAATGGTTTTGATCTATTTTTCAATCTCAAGTTGTAGTTATAAGTGTGATAGACTTCCTTTTTCAAAATAACCCTAGTTTCTAGCACCTCATTGTAGAACTAATATGAGGATGGCGCGAGTAGACTGCCTATTTTGTGTATATATCTCTATCACCTCCATGTTTGTACAAGCGTTGGGTTGATAAATTATATTTGAGTACCCTCTAGGAGTTGTAGCTCTATTGGTGCAATACCAGGGCTCACCTGGTAGCACACTTCATTCTAGTGAAATATACATAGTCAGTGAATGATGTAGCACAAGTCTTCATCAGTGATGTGGTAAGATTGCATGGTTTTCTGCAGAATATTGTGTGAGACAAGGATGCGAAATTCACTTCCAAGTTTTGGAAGGTGTTTTTTGTAGGTTTGGGCACATATTTGGACTTCAATATAGCTTATCACCCACAAACATATGGACATACAAAGAGGGTCAACATGATATTGGAGGACATGTTGAGGATGTATGTGATGCATCAATAATGAAAGTGGGAAGAGTATCTTCCACTGGTAGAGTTCGCTTAAAACAATGGGTATAAATAATCTTTGAGGATGAGTCTGTTTGAGGAATTTAATGGGAAGAGTTTTAATACTCCCATCCATTGGAGTGACCAAGTTAAAAGGGTGTTTATTATACCAAAAATTTTGGTGGAAATGGAATACGAAATGAAGGTAATCAAGAAGAATATGAAAGAAGCACAAGATAGGAATAAGATTTATGCAAATTGGAACAGGTTGTTTAAGGAGTTTTAGGTTGGGGAAAAAGTGTACTTGCGCATCAATCCTAAGAAGATCTCCTTGGGGATTGGATCATGTGTCAAGATGGCACCTCAGTTTTGTAGATTTTTCAAGATTCTTGAAAGGATTAGACCAATAGCCTATCCACTTTCATGTCCTATGACAGTGAAATTCCATAATTTTTTCCATGATTAATTTCCTAAGAAGTATGTTAAAGATGTTGATCATGTGATTGGATGGTATGTATTGCAGGCGGAGCGAAAAGGAGAATTCTAGTTAGAACATCAGTGCCTTTTTCAGAGAAAGACGCTCATGCTATGGAGCTGAGAAATCGAGTAGGTTAAAGTGTAGTGGAAGAAATTTAGGCCTAATGAAGCTACATGGGAGATGGAGGATTAGATGCAGCATATGTATCCTTCACTATTTTCTGGTTGAGCGAATTTTTTGGCATATGTTTTGGTGTATGTTGGTATGATGTTTTGGTATATATACATATATATATGGATGTAAATACCGCCATGAGATATCTTATAAAGATCCAATAAGCAGTATGGGTGTCATGTCATTATGATGTTATATTTATCATGTTGTCATGTTGGTTTGTTTCTCAGTAGGATGATCATTATAAATATTGCAACGAGCTAGTTTCTAAAGCTCCATGGGAAATATGTTTTTCTTACAATAGTCTTGTTCATTGTAGATGTCATTGAAGAGGACGGTGTTACCCCAAGGGGAGGGTTCTATAACAACCCTCGTGAAAATTCCATGTAATAAATATTAATAAAGTAAAAGTAATAACCAAGATCACGGGCCACGTATTCCAAGTTGAATGTTGGGAAAAAAATCCTAGCGTGGGTGTTCATATGGTTTATTATGGCTATTGAAATTGCCAAAGGAAAAGTGGCATTTATTGGCATTTACTTATGAAAATAATGGAAAATAGGAGAAAATGGAGGTGAAAAGTTAGATGCTGCATGCGAGGAGTAAAATGGAGGAAAATAATGTAAAATTGAAGAAATTAGAGGTCCCATTAATAAAAAGGATTTTTAGGATTAGTTCATAGCTTTTGACAATTAGAATTTTGTGAGTTCAGTTTTGGAGCTCTCATTCTATTCTGTCTCTCTCTCATACTCTTGGACACTTAGAGATTCTTGGAGAACTCTTGGACAGTGTTGCATACCTGGAATTTTGGAGCAAGAAGGAAAATGAAGAGTGGGAAATCATAAGAGGAAATCAGGATCAACAACTACAATAGGTTTTTATTGCAAGTGCTTAGTTGCATGTATATTTTCCTTACTATTTTTGGCATGTACGACATATGCATGTGGTTATTGGATTATGATCTGTTGATCATATGGTTACCTTTAAATATTTCCATAGATTGCCTTGAGCAAAAAAACATCGAATGCCATTACTTGTGGTGAATATTTAAATAATAGCTACAAAGAAACAATGATAAGCCAGGTCACGTGGCCGAATAATTAAATGCATGTCTATAAAGGGGTTGGAAAGACGTAAAGGCTCCAAACATGAAGTATACAAGTGAAGATATGGTATAAAAGGTCTAAAGTGAAAAACATTATAATACAGCCCGCCTTTATATTATGCACGTTGAAATGAGTCTCCGCATGTGCTATTCCGGGAGGGTCAAGGAACAGAGGGGGGTGAGAGACCCATACCCCTGCAGAATTGTGGTGACATGTCATGGGGTGGACACAAGGTAAGTGTTATATGGCGAAGTGAAGTGTGGGTCCTAAAATTCTTCGTGCGGTGTAATCTATGATTCCACGAAGAATTCATTTCGAGAACAAAGTATCTTACGTGGCAGCAAGGTAAGGTAAATTCCTTAGGTGAACTGGTATCGAGGCCCATACTAGTATTAAACCCAACACGTGGTGTTCACCCACCTGCAGTTAAACGCCCAATCCCTATGCGTTGCATGCTCCATTGTCAATGTCCTTATGACGCTCAACCCACTTACATCACCATTCCACCTTTTTCTAAACCATCCTCAGTTCTATATAACGGTCCCCCATATTTTACTGCAGTAAAACTTTTTAGGTATTCGGCTACGGTATAAACTAAAGTGGGAGCCCAGTGCCAGGTCCACCCAGTCACTGTCAGTACTCCCATGTCGTTTTCCCGAGCAGATTTCCCACTACACAGGTATTATGTCCCTCATAACCCATCTGGTTTCCTTTTGTTTTTCAACATTTTTTATCAGTCATGGGAAAGGTCACCCCGAAGAAAACAGAACCAGAGACCCCTCAGGTCCGTGAAACCAGAAACCCTCCTGGGTTCGAGCCCTTATTAGACCTACAAGCCGAAATCTGTGATCCGCAATACCCTTTCCACATCAGCAGTATCAAACTTGAGCTTTTTAGATGACATGTCGAGAATAGGGATCGATATCGGGTGGTTTTATCAGGCCTATACCATCAAATTACCCCTCCAGTCTACCCTGTGGTCGAGTTTATTTGCTGGCTCATAGATGCCTATGATGAACATCATGGCACGTTTATCTTGGCTCAAGGGAATAGGATTTTTTCTCTTTCTCCCAACATTATCAGATAAGCCCTTCGCTTTCCCACTAGCGCGAGCAATACTAGTTTCAATGAAATGACTTTAAACACACTGTTTGAAAAATTTGCATGGGAACTGCAAAGAGACTTCATTTCCTCTATAACCAACAACTAGGCCACGTCTCTTCCTTCCGCAGAACCTTTCCCTTTGAGTCTGTTCAAAGAAGAAGTGTAGCCCATCCTCACTCTCATCGCAGGTCTATTAGGTGTAGGCAGTTTGGGGGAACTTTCCAGGGCATGTGTCTCTTTCTTACGGTTAATGTCTCAAACGGGGGTAGTTCTGGACATCCCTAGTTTCTTTGCCTCTAACATTCAGACCCAGTTCCAAGAGCTTTCGGAAACTGGTCACTTCCGCTTTTGTTCCATGGTTTTCTACCTCTTCCTATATCAGCATGCTGATAAGTTAGAGGGTTTGGGTTTAGACAGGGTGTATAAGGTAAATTCTCAACCTCGACCAGTTTTTGACTGGAACTTTGCTACACACCAGTTACCAAATGGGGTCGGTTATTCCAAATTTCTAAATAAGTTCATGCCTATTTCCTACACTATCATCCATGACTCCTCTTCACCTAGGGTTTTTCCTGAGATGAAGAGCTGGTTACAAGCTAGTCAAGCCCAAAGTACTGCGGATTGGTACCTATATGACAAATACACCGAAATTCGGGTTTATGGAGCCGAGGTTCCCCCCTATCAGTTGCCTGTGTTCCCTGATCGATGAATTTATGCTTTGGAGTACATTCGGTAGACCCTGAAATCTGACCAACTTCGCTTCGTCTCTGTAAAGAAAGGTTTCATCCTGAAACTTGCAATTACTATTGGCCCTTTTATTGTCAATTCAAGACATGCCCTCCCCATCGTTGAGAATCTACTGCAAGACATGGATTTTAGGCAAGGGAAGGCTTGGCCCTACAATCCGAGGGGCATCATCTCTAACAGAAGGAGGAGGAACAAATCTACTCCTTATATGCATGAAACGAGACCGTTCATATAATGGAGGGCTAATCTTGAAACTTGGCCTTTGCTTTCGTAGATGGAGATAGATTCATCTGCTACAGGGGAAAGAGGAGAGGCAGCTTCAAGAAGAGAAGCTAGAAAAGGTCAAGAAGAAGAAGAAGTGGGCCCATCAGGAATAGGTTCTCCCCTTCGCAAAAAGCAGAAAACAGTGACAAGTGAGGCAAAGGTAATAGGGGAAGAACAGTTGCTCAAGCCATTCATACCATATGGAAAACCCGACGGGAGCAGAATTGGGCTCAAGTTGCTACGAGATAGTGTTACATCCCTGGACTATTCCGAAGTTTCACAGGCTATCAGAGATGATACTTCACAGGTCGCAACTGAAAGGAGCCTAAAAGCTAGAGCTATCAGAGATAAGTACAAGGCCGAGCTAGAAGGATACGTGGAGAAATACCATACTAGGATTTTAGCCTCCATGAATTTGGACACATAACACCTAGTATTGGCTATGGTTGAGGCCATTTTGGACCCGGATGCAGGTACCACCAGTTAGAGAGTGCTCGAGCATGCGATCGACATGGCTAAGGTGCCAGACCTTGATAAACGTAACTTGTTCCAGGTGGTTGGTGATATGTTAAAAGATGTGGTAATGCCGCTGACAATCACGTTGAAAAAACTAGAGACTAAGCACGCCCAAGTGAGGGAGACTCTCAGAAAAGAATAGGAAAATTCCCGCGCCCTCATGAATCAAGTATGTACTCTCCATGAGTCGATTAAAGGAAAGGAAACTAGAGAATCAAATCCACAGTGTTACGTCATCGAGCAATTGCAGAAGGAGGTGGCTTCCCTGAAACACAATATTAGCATACCGGCCTCCCATCATGTACAGATAGGAAAATTAGCTTAGGATGAGAAAGATAAAGAAGACCTAGCTGACTCTCTGGAAAAGGAGAAGGAAGAAAAGGAAAAAATGGTAGAAGCAATGACTGTTCTTTAGGGCAGGCTGACGGAACTACAGACGATTTGGGATACACACAGTTGTGCACCACCTCCAGCCCAACCGGAAACTAATTCACTATCCGAACAATTGACTACAACAAGGGCTACGAACGCTACACTAGAGAAGAAATTTTCAACCACAAGGCTAAGAATCACTGAGCGGGAAACTGCCTTGGCTGGAAATTCCAGAAAGATAGAGGCTATGCAGAAGGAAATTGAGCAGGAAAAGAAGGAAAAAGCTTACCAGCAGAAGACCATCAACGATCGCAACAGTCGCCTGAAAGGTAATATCACCCTCAGGGATGCCAGAAGAATAATTTGGTCAGAAATCATCGTGGAAGTGAAAGGGAATTGGGATTTTCTGAAAGTCATCGAAGAAGTGAAATCATCTGTGTTGTATCTCAGAAGAAAAATTCACGAGGGCAATACTAATATATCCAGCAGATCCCAACGCACAAGAAGCTATATCCCTTTCTTGAAAGGGAAAAAGTGTGAAGAAACGATCAGATGAAACGATCAGATGTACTTTCAGATAAAACCACCTAGTTAAAAGCCGAGACTATTGTTTCGACACTCCGCCAAGAATTTTCTCTCCTCCATTTGGTAAAGCACAAAATCCCCACTGATGAAAATTTTGACGATCTTACAAAAGCTTATATCAAGGTGGAAGGATTTGCATCAATGCCTGAACCTGCAGCAGATAGTCAGCAAATATGCACTCGGTATGCCAGCTTGGTCGCTAGCTCATCAGCCAACAGTTTTCCACCTGTGTCAGCGACTGCCTCGACTCCATCTCGTTAGTGAATATTGTCTATTCATGATTCGGCCCCAGTGGCCTTTTACTTTCACTTTAGTTTGTTACTTCTAAATTTCGAGTGGAATTCACATTCCACTCTTGCATTTTACTTTTTGTCAAAAACTGTTGTTTAATATTTTTGTTTAAAATGGCCATAAGCCTAACTATAAATGATGAGATGCCCCTATTCCTCATCATGAATTTTGGTTATTTTGATGGAGACCTCAAAAAAATTACTAGCATGCGAGGAAGATATTTTTCCCAAAAATATCTTCTCGCTCATGTTTCAGAGGCTGCTATATAAGCAACAACTAACGAGAAAAAAGGGTTCCATATTTTCAGAAAAACATGCTGTCAGAGAATTTTTTATGCATTTTGTTGAACTTTAATATGAATGCAAAGAGCCCATTGGGTTTCAGTGATGAGGAGTTCTATCTTTTATGAGGATTATGTTCTTGGTACTTTACAGTTTGTAACTCTCTCCTATGTGTTATAGTTTAGCTGTTTATTTCATTTACATCCATTTATCTGGTATCATGTTCTGGAATGCGAGTAGCCCAATGGTTTTGGTATGAATTTATCCTAGTTGATACTTATGCCAGAACCTGTCTGGCACTTTAAATATGGCTCAGGCATGATATGTTGTTCCATTTTCACTTCACCCATACTTCTGTTATACTAGTTGCTATGAGATGTTATTTTCAAATGCTATTGTCATGTGTGGATTCTTAATTTCGTAAGCCCATTACATGCTGATATTTGTTTCGGGATATTGTCTCAATAACTGCTAGTATTCTCTCTATTCTTCATACACAATGAATACTTTCTGGTTATTCATCTATGTGAAGTAGTTATAATCCATCCCTCCTTGCATTAAGCTGCCTTTGAATTGTCTGATACATTCGTGTTAGAGTTTCATGTTTTGCCTCTGTAGTATTACTTTCCATGTGTCAAAGTCTAGAAGATCTCGGTTCCATTCAAATTAAATCATCCTGTACAAAATATAGCATGAGAGCTCGTCCTCATAACTTCCCAAGTTATATCATATGCTCCTTGCTGTATAAGATGTCCTAGGCACTGGTCTTTCACAACTCAAGGCTATCTCTAGGGTTGACAACATCTTTTTGGTGCCGTTGCCAGGGAATACAAAGTTGAGAAAAGTTAAATCCCTGGGCCTCGACAAAATATTTATTCACTCTTCAGAAAGGTGAGCATGAAGAGTTGAGAGTTGTAGATCCCTCACCTTGGTGACTCCACAGTCATTTATCAGATAAAATTACTTGCAGTCCTGGCTCCTCGAAAACCACACCTGAGGTCAGATACGTCTCAACCAAATACACCCTTTGTTTCTAACCCAAAGAAGATCCTACATAGGAGAATTTGGAGGGAAAGACAATGTATCCACACTGATATCCCTAAATTTTCTTTAGAAGACTTTCCATCCTCCTCTTCTCAAGTAGCCCAAGTGCAAGGTTCCGATTCCACTGTGGGAGAACCCGGTTATTACTCAGACAACCCACCTCTGGGAATCATCCAAATCAAAGACGAAGCTGAATCGATAGATACTACTCGTTACACATTCCATCCCACTCCAGATGCCGAAGAGGTCAAAGAAGTCACTGAAGTATCTGCTGTTAATATTCCGTCTTTTCCATCATCATCCCAAGTTGTTGTTCAATACATTCCTATTGTCATTCACACTTCACTTCCACCTCCTCCTCCTCTTACACATCAAACACTCCTACTACCTCCACCTCCCCTAATGGCCAATGTTCCTCGTTTCTTGTTGAATAAATATGCCCCCCTGGAATTACCTCAAGTATTGAATGATATGCCACAAGACTATCTGAAGATCTTACCCCGATTTAATGGGGAAAACGAGATTGAAGCTCAAAAGTATCTCGAATTCTTCTGATATTTTTCTAAGAAATTTAATGTGGAGCACTTGGACGTAGTCTTAAGAATGTTTGTTCAATCTCTTGATGGCGAAGCCAGGAAATGGTTTAAGACATTGGGATATTGTTCTATCACCACTTGGGAAGGAATGGAAGATACTTTTCTTAGAAAATGGGGGGAGAAGAAATATCATGGACATTGTCTTACTGAGTTGAACACACTCAAGAAAAGGCATAACGAAGGGGAGTTAGAGTTCATCAAGAGGTTTAAAAAATTGTAAGCCTTCCTGCTGATATGAAACCTCATCAAACTACTGCTAAAGTTCTTTTCGTAGTAGCTTTTGACTTAGAGTTTGGTTTCTCTCTAAGAGAAAGAGAGCCTGCCACCTTGGATGATGCTCAAACAAATGCACTTGAATTAGAGGAAAATTTCGCCTCCACTGGTAAATCAAAGGGAAAGCCAGACCAAGATGCTAGAAGGAAAGACAAAGAGGAGGTGTCTACTTCTAGCCAAGATAGAGACTCTGCTGATAATAGAATTGAAGAAATGAAGAAAATGATTAAGAACCTTTCTAGTAAGTTGGTAAAACTTGAATTGGAGGCCAAGAATTCATCCTCCAAGAATTTCCAAAATTCTCCAAACAGGGGTTACAATCCTCAGTATAGGAAACCACCTATGAAAATACTGCAAAGGGAACGGAAAGAGAAACAAGATCAGGTACCACACCTGCTATATTTGGAATGTCAGGTAGATGCTCCTACTGAAGACACTACCTATGAGAAAGAGGATGCATACCTTGCTTTTTCGAATAGTGATGAAGTAGAATATCCCTTGCAAGGAAGTGATGGAACTGAGATCCCATTACAAGAAGAGGAAAAGGCTAAAGGCACAGAAGACCCAGAGATTGATGACTATTGTAAGCATTTTTTTGATTTCATGCAAGCACAGTTCAATAGAAGATATGATCTTAGATCTTTTAGGAAGAGGACTCGTACTCAAGATCAAGAAGAAGAGCCACCTCAAAAAGAAGCACCTGCACAGAAGGAGACAACAGTGCAAAAGGTCATATACAAAGGTAAGAAGCCTCTAAACGAATATTTGCTGTCTAATGATCAAATTCCTTCCTCTTCAAAAGTAGTCACTCCCCCTAATGCCAAGTATGTGTCAAAAGAAGTCAAACCCTTAGCCGAAAATAAAGAGTCAAAAGAGGTTGCAACAAAAAAGTCCTCTTCTGCCTTTAGTTTACAAAAGGAGATTGAGAAGGTCAAAATCCCAGTTCCCTTGACTGAATTGTTGAAGCAGCCTACATATCAGTCCCAGGTCACCTCCTTCATGCTTCCTCCAGAAGCAACACATATCCCAGATAGTCTGAACCTTCAAGAAGAAAGACCCATGGTTGTGTTTGGCCCCCATGTTGAGGAATAATATGCCTCTACTCCTCCCTTTTATGTGTCTCTAGTGATTCATGACCTGTTATTACATAACTGTATGTTAGATTCGGGAGCTTCCCATAATCTATTTCCTCTGTCAGTCATGGAACAACTAGGATTACAAATCACCCGTCCATACAAGGATCTCTATTCATTTGATTCCAAAAGAGTTAAATGCCTAGGTATGATCAAGGATCTGGTGGTCAATTTGGCCCAGATCCTAGCCAAAAGTGTAGTGATGGACATTGTGGTGGCTGACATCCCAACTTGCTTTGGTATGTTGCTGTCAAGGTCCTGGGGGAAAAAATCGTGGGTCAATTAAGTTGGACTTAACATATGCTATTATCCCAGTTTTTGGTGGCCAGGAGAGGAGGTTGTACAGGGAAACTAGATTTTTCAAGATGGTTACTAAGGCTGACAACTCGTTTAATTCACTAGTCTACAGTAAAGAGGGTGGTTTCGCGTGTTTAATGCTGGAGGAAGACCAATATTATGCTCAAGAACCATCATTCTTCCAGATCAATATCGAGTAGCCCTCAGAGAGCCGTGAAGCAGGAATCCAGAAACTTCATTTTGATGGAGCAAATTCTAGAGAAGGTAATGGTGCTGGAGATATCTACTCAGAAGACACACATGAAGTATCTCATCAGCCCATGGTATAAGGAGATTGTGGAGTATCTTCTGACCCTCAATTGTCCTCCCAGCTCTGACAAAGCTAAATACATAACACTAAGGTTTAAATCACATAAATTCTTTGTTGCCAATGGTCAGCTATACTGGCGAGATCCTTCAGGTATTCTACTCCTGTGTCTCACATAGGATGAGGTAGAAAATATAATGGCCGAATTTCATGAAGGAATCTGTGGGGGTCATTACAGCTAGAGGGCCACTGCTCATAAAATCTTGAAGGCTGGTTTCTACTGGCCCAAAATCTTTGGAGATGTGTTTGCCCAGGTCAGAGCTTATGATAAATGCCAAATATTTGCTGAAAGACAGAAGTTGGCACCTCTGCCCATGATCCTTGTTCATGTGGATGAACCATTCCAGCAATGGGGAATTGACTGTATCGGTGAAATACATCCTCCATAAAGTGGTCAACTTAAGTGGATATTAACTGCCACATATTATTTCACAAAGTGGGTGGAAGCTATACATGCAAGGAATGCAACAGATGTTGTGGTAATGAAATTTATGGAAGCAAATATCATATCTAGATTTGGTTGCCCTGCCAAGATAGTGACCGACAATGCACAGGCCTTTAAGTCTGCAAATTTTATTAGTTTCTGCCAGCAGTATAACATTGCGCTAGGTCACTCTATGGCCTATTACCCACAAGGAAATGGCTTGGTAGAGTCTTCAAATAAAACCCTGGTAAGGGCACTGAAGAAGGCTATCAACAAAAATAAAAAAAATTGGGATTCCCAGTTGAAATTCGCTCTGTGGGCCAACAGGATTACCAGCAAGAGAGCAACCGGGAAGTCCCCATATGAATTAGTATATGGGAGGGTAGAAATATTCCCTATATAGTTAGCCTTACCAGTAGCCCGATTCATGCAGGAAAGTCAAGAAGAACCCGATGATGTGACCAGGAGAATAAATCAGCTGGTGGAGTTAGAAGAAACATAGAACCAGGTAAGCCAGAGGCTAACTGAATATCAAGAGAATATGAAGGACCTTTTTGATCAGCATGCCAAAGACAGGAAGTTGCAGGTTGGGGATTTAGTGCTCATATGGGATATTCGAAGAGCTGATAAGGGAAAACATGGTAAGTTTGACCCAGTTTGGTTCGGCCCTTTTAAAATTGTGGAACAAGGGGGTAACAACACGTTCAAGTTGGAAAATTTATAGGGAGACTTGCTTGATGCCCTTGTAAATGGTCAGTTCCTCAAACCTTACTTCCAGTTCTGACTCAGGCCGAGAGAGCCTGATGTATTATATTGTACATTATTTTTTTTATTTTCATCCTTATTTTAGATGATGTTTGTCGTAAAGAATCATGAAGAGAAAATAAAAGTGTTGAAGAGTGGTGTCCACATGGAAGATTGACAAGTGGTCTGCGGAGTTCTCGACACGCCCAAGGATGAACGTGCCGTCCCCAGGTGGAGCCAATGTTGATCATATGGTTACCTTTAAATATTTCCGCAGATTTCCTTGAGCAACAAAACATCGAATGTCATTACTTGTGGTGAATATTTAAATAATGGCTAGAGAGAAACAATGATAAGCCAGGTCACATGGCTGAATAATTAAATGCATGTCTATAAAGGGGATGGAAAGATGTAAAGGCTCCAAACGTGAAGTAAACAAGCGAAGATGTGGTATAAAAGGTCTAAAGCAAAAAACATTATAATACAACCTGCCTTTATATTATGCACGTTGAAATGAGACTCCGCGTGTGCTATTCCGGGAGGGTCAAGGAGCGGAGGGGGGTGAGAGATCCATACCCCCACAGAATTGTGGTGATGTGTCACAGGGTGGACACAAGGTAAGGGTTATATGTCGAAGTGAAGTGCGGGTCCTAAAAGTCTTCGTGCTATGTATTCTACGATTCCATGAAGAATTCGTTTCGAGAACAAAGTCTCTTACGCGACATCAAGGTAAGGTAAAGTCCTTAGGTGAATTGGTACCGAGGCCCGTACTAGTATTAAACCTGAAACGAAGTGTTCACCCACCTGCAGTTAAACCCCCAATCCCTACTTGCCGCGTGCTCCATTGTCAGTGTCCTTATGACGCTCAACCCACTTACATCACCATTCCACCTTTTTCCAAACCATCCTCAGTTCTATATAACGGTCCCCCATATTTTACCACAGTAAAAATTTTCAGGTATTCGACTACGGTATAAACTAAAGTGGGAGCCCGGTGCTAGGTCCACCCAGTCACTATCAGTACTCCCGCGTCGTTTTCCTTAGCAGATTTCCCACTGCACATGTATTCCGTCCCTAATACCTCCTCTGGTTTCCTTTTATTTTTAAACGTTTTTAATCAGTCATGGGAAAGGTCACCCCCAAGAAAACAGAACCAGAGACCCCTCAGGTCCATGAAACCAGAAACCCTCACGAGTTCAAGCCCTTCTTAGACTTGCAAGCCGAAATCTATGATCCGCAATACCCTTTCCACATCAGCAGTATCAAACCTAAGCTTTTTACACGACATGTCGAGAATAGGGATCGATATCGAGTGGTTTTATCAGGCCTATACCATCAAATTACCCCTCCTGTCTACCCTGTGGTCGAGTTTATTTGCTGGCTCAGAGATGCCCACGACGAATGTCGTGGCACATTTATCTCGGCTCAAGTGAATATGATTTTTTCTCTTTCTCCCGACATTATCAGACAAGCCCTTCGCTTTCCCACTAGCGCAAGCTATACCATTTTCAATGAAATGAATTTAACCCCCTAGTTTGCAAAATTTCCATGGGAATAGAAAAGAGACTTCATTTCCTCTATTACCAACAACCAGGCCATGTCTCTTCCTTCCTCATAACCTTTCCCTTTGAGTCTGTTCAAAGAAGAAGTGCAGCCCATCCTCGCTCTCATCGCAGGTCTATTAGGTGTAGGTGGTTTGGGGGAACTTTCCAGGGCATGTGTCTCTTTCTTACGGTTACTGTCTCAAACGGGGGTAGTTCTGGACATCCCTGGTTTCTTGGCCTCTAACATTCAGACCCAGTTCCAAGAGTTTTCAGAAAATGGTCACTTCCACTTTTGTTCCATGGTTTTCTACCTCTTCCTATATCAGCATGCTGATAAGTTCGAGGGTTTGGGTTTAGACAGGGTGTATAAGGTAAATTCTCAGCCCTGACCAATTTTCGACTTGAACTTTGCTACACACTAGTTACCAAATGGGGTGGGTTATTCCAAATTTCTAAATGAGTTTATGCCTAGTGCCTACACTATCATCCATGAATTCCCCTCACCTATCATTTTTCCTGAGATGAAGAGCTGGTTACAAGCTAGTCAAGCCCAAAGTACTGGGGATTGGTACCTATATGACAACTACACTGAAATTCGGGTTTATGGAGCCGAGGTCCCCCCCTATCAGTTGCCTCTGTTCCGTGCTCGATGAATTTATGCTTTGGAGTACATTCGGTAGAGCCTGAAATCTGACCAACTCCACTTTGTCCCTGTAAAGAAAGGTTTCATCCTGAAACTTCCCATTACTATTGGCCCTTTTATTTTCAATTCAATACATGCCCTCCCCATCATTGAGAAGCTGCTGCAAGACATGGATTTTAGGCAAGGGAAGGCTTGGCCCTATAATCCGAGGGGAGTCATCTATAACAGAAGAAGGAGGAACAAATCTACTCCTTATATGCATGAAACGAGACTGTTCATAGAATTGAGGGCTAATATTTAAAATTGGCCTTTGCTTTCGTAGATGGAGACATATTCATCTGCTACAGGGGAAAGAGGAGAGGTAGCTTTAGGAAGAGAAGCTGGAAAAGGTCAAGATGAAGAAGAAGTGGGCCCATCAGGAACAGGTTGTCCCCTTTGCAAAAAGTAGAAAATAGTGACAAGTGAGGTAGAGATAATAGGTGAAGAATAGTTGCTCGAGCTGTTCATACCATATGGAAAACCCAACGGGAGAAACATTGGGCTCAAGGTGTTATGAGACAGTGTTACATCCTCGGACTATTCCAAAGTTTCACAGGCTATCAGAGATGATACTTCATAGGTCGCAACTGAAAGGAGCCTAAAATCCAGAGCTATCAAGGATAAGTACAAGGCCGAGCTAGAAGGATACACGGAGAAATACCATACAAGGATTTTAGCCTCCATGAATTTGGACACAGAACACCTAGTGTTGGTTATGGTTGAGGCCATTTTGGACCCGGATGCAGGTACCACCAGTTACAGAATTCTCGAGTACATGATCGACATGGCTAAGGTGCTAGCTCTTGATAAATGTAACTTGTTCCAGGTGGTTGGTGATATGTTAAAAGATGAGGTAATGCGGCTCACAATCACGTTGAAAAAACTAGAGACTAAGCACGCCCAAATGAGGGAGACTCTTAGAAAATAACAGGTGAATTCCCTCGCCCTCACGAATCAAGTACGTGCTCTCCATGAGTTGATTAAAGGAAAAGAAACTGGAGAATCAAATCCACAACATTGCGTCATCAAGCAATTGCAGAAGGAGGTGGCATCCCTGAAATGCAATATTAGCATACCTGCCTCCCATCATGTACATACAACCAAATTAGCTCAAACTGAGAAAGATAAAGTAGACCTAGCTGACTCTCTGGCAAAGGAGAAGGAAGAAAAGGAAAAAATGGCAGAAGAAATGATTGTTCTTCAGGGCACGCTGATGGAACTACAGACAACTTGGGATACACACAGTTGTGCACCACCTCCAGCCCAACCGGAAACTAATTCACTATCCGAACAGTTGACTACAGCAAGGGCTACAAACGCTACACTAGAGAAGCAGGTTTCAACCGCAAGGCTAAGAATCACTAAGCTAGAAACTGCGTTGGCTGAAAATTCCAGAAAGATAGAGGCTATTCAGAAGGAAATTGAGCAGGTAAAGAAGGAAAAAGCTAACCAGCAGAAGACCATCAACGATCTCAACAATCGCCTGAAAGGTAATATCACCCTCAGGGAAGCTAGAAGAATAATTTGGTCAGAAATCATCATGGCAGTGAAAGGGCATTTGGATTTTCTGAAAGTCATCAAAGAAGTGAAATCATCTATGTTGTATCTCAGAAGAAAAATTCACGAGGGCAATACTAATATATCCAGCAGAGCCCAGCACGCAAGAAGCTATATCCCTTTCATGAAAGGGCCGAAGTCTGAAGATGTGGAGAAGCATGGTATAGAAATCAGGTTCAAGGAGGCCGTTGAATATCAAAAGATAATTGATAAAGAATCTGCCTGCACGATAGCTTCAAGAAACTTGAAAAACATGGCAGGAAATTTGGATCGGTTTGATATGGTTTGGGCCGAGATTACAGTGGCTGGGCTTCCATCATGCTGGAGCCCTACTACTCCTACCATGTTATAGCCATTATCAAAGTATGAATCACGTCTCAAGGAAGAGATGAACCGAACAGATGTACTTTCAGATAAAACCACCCAGTTAAAAGCCGAGACTATTGTTTCGACACTTCACCAAGAATTTTCTCTCCTCCATTTGGTAAAGCACAAAATCCCCACCAATGCAAATTTCGACGATCTCACCGAAGCTTATATCAAGGTGGAAGGATTCGCATCAATGCCTGAACCTGCAGCAGATAGTCAACAAAGGTGCACTCGGCATGCCATCTTGGTCGCCAGCTCATCAGCCAACATTTTTCCACCTGTGTCAGTGACTGCCTCGACTCCATCTTGTCAGTGAATATTGTCAATTCATGATTCGACCCCAGTGGCCTTTTACTTTCACTTTAGTTTTTTACTTATAAATTTAAAGTGGAATTCACATTCCACTCCTGCATGTTACTTTCTGTCAAAAACCGTTGTTTAATATTTTTGTTTAAAACGGCCATAAGCCTAACTGTAAATGATGAGATGCCCCTATTCCTCATCATGAATTTTGGTTATTTTTATGGAGACCTCAAACAAATTACTAACACGTGAGAAAGATATTTTTCCCAAAAATATCTTCTCTCTCATGTTTCAGAGGCTGCTATATAAGCAACAACAAAAGAGAAAAAAGGGTTCCAGATTTTCAGAAAAACATGCTGTCAGAGAATTTTGTATGCATTTTGCTGAACTTTAATATGAATGCAAAGAGCCCATTGGGTTTCAGTGATGAGGAGTTATATCTTTTATGAGGATTATGTTCTTGGTGCTTTACAGTTTTTAACTCTCTCCTATGTGTTATAGTTTAGTTGTTTATTTCATTTACATCCATTTATCTTGTATCATGTTCTGGAATGCGAGTAGCCCACTGGTTTTGGTATGAATTTATCCTAGTTGATACTTATGCCAGAACCTGTCTAGAACTTTAAATATGGCTCAGGCATGATATGTTGTTCCATTTTAACTTCACCCATACTTCTGTTATACTAGTTGCTATGAAATGTTATTTTCAAGTGCTATTGTCATGTGTGGATTCTTAATTTCGTAAGCCCATTACATGCTGATATTTGTTTCGGGATATTGTCTCAATAACTACTAGTATTCTCTCTATTCTTCATACACAGTAAATACTTTTTGGTTATTCATCTCTGTGAAGTAGTTAGAATCCAGCCCTCCTTGCAGTAAGCTTCCTTTGAATTGTCTGATACATTTGTGTTAGAGTTTCATGTTTTTCCTCTGCAGTATTGCTTTTCATGTGTCAAAGTCTAGAAGATCTCGGTTCCATTCAAATTAAATCGTCCTGTACAAAAGATAGCATGAGAGCTCGTCCTCATAACTTCCCAAGTTATATCATATGCTCCTTGTTGTATAAGATGTCCTAGGCACTATTCTTTCACAAGTCAAGGCTGTCTCTAGGGTTGACAACATGATCTATCATTGGCAATGAGGATTTCCTGTATTAACAATGGTTTTTCCTATCCTTTCCATTTCTTGGATAGCCATGGCGTTGGGGGTTTTTCATTTTTTTTATGGTTGGTTTTCTTACGCCTTTGGCTATGGGTTGAGTTATTAGTTCCTAGAAGCCTTTGTTGGAAAAACGGTTTGGAAGCCCTGTAATAGCTTGGGTTGAGTTACTAGTCCTGGAAGCCTTGTTTGGACAAACGCTTTAGAAGAACTTGGTGGGTTGCATTACACTAACATATTTTGGGTAAAAATCCGATGACAAAAGCTTACAAACAGATAAAATCGGAACCACCATCAGACATTTAATGCATTTTTTTTGTTTTTTTTAAAGCTCGACGATTGTAGAATATCCAACCTTAATTAAATAGAGTCAGACATTCAATGATCGACATTAATGGCATTTTACCAGCCAAATTTCAGTATTAATGGCATTTTACCATTGTGCAACATTTATCCGACGGGAGCTTCATTTATATATATGTAGGGTCGAATACCTATTTACAAGTTCCACATTCTTGTTATACATCCCACGCTTTTGAAATGTTATAGGAATATTTTGAGGTTAATTTTGATTTATAATCATCACTAAAACCTAATCGGTGAGGAAAAATGTTAGATAACATTCCTCAAGGACTAGGCCAAGGAGACGTGGGATCGACATCGAGGGCTTTGGAGGATATAAAATGTTATTTCCATTGTAAAAAGTGCAAGGGCTTGAAAGTAAGGATACTTTTAATAACAATGGCTAAAAACCATTATAGAAATTATGGACATGCTGAAGGCAAAGATGAATATCATCCATTAGTAAGTACTTATTCATTATCATCCATTAGACCATAAGAGACTTGTTCTTTATATTTCTTATACATGCCATAAGATACTTGGTCTTTACTTAGTTCAAATATACAATCAATTGCACAAGTGACAATCTTCCAAAATATTCACTTTTTGTTTTATGCATTGAGAAAATATATCATGATGAGTTCTAGGTAGTTAATTTGAAATTAATATTTACGTTTGTTCATAAATATTTATGCCAGTGTTTAGGCCTTGAAATTCACAGCAACAACATGGGGGATGACCACTCAGTCCGAACCTTAAAGAAGTTCATTTTTCGTTTGGAATAGTGGCTCCGACTAGTTTAACTAGGTCCAATTACCTTCTATCAATCTCCATTGGCTTAAAATATGAATTTTTTCTACCAATGGGAAAGAGACATCAGATCATTTCTCTTGCTAATTGGGCAAGAAAGTGATCTTTAAGCTAATTTGGGCTTGGGCAAGCCACAATTAAAAATTTTCCTCTTTAGGAAGAGGGATTTTTAGGGATGTAGAATTTAATCTATATGCAAAATTATTCTATGATGCAAGCAAAAGGAACTATCTTAATCCTATCTCAATTAGGCAGATATAGATCTATCCCAACCGAGAGTAAGATATTTTAAATAATTAGGATTTAAATATGTCTGGCTTATAATGAATATCAAGCTAACGAAGTAGTTCAATTAATTGACATTATGAATACCGAACACATCCTATATAAAGAATTCTTAACTAAAATAATCAATCGACAACACTCAGGAAGAAGTTCGCAAAATGATATTGATCATTTAATCAGTAACTTGAATAATTAAACAATAATATGTGGAAAAAGTTCACAACATATCACTATTCAATAAATCAGTTCTATAAGACAGATTTCTGAGTAAATAGTTACTCAGAAATCAGAATTCAGCCCATAAGGTTAGAAATACATAATAACAAAAAATTGAGGCAAATTGTCCATATCGACAAAAGTGCACAAATATGGAATTAAATTGACACATTCCTTTTATCATAAAATGAAACCAACTTTTCAAACAATAGTATTATAAATAAAAATTTATTAAGTCCATTTCCTCGGCTCCAGTCTCTAATAATCCTTTACAATGCCTGAACTTTTTCTTTCAGAACCAGAGCTACAATAGTGCAAACTCTTTTCATTATACATAACTCAGAATGTAAAAGAAAGACTTCAATAATCCCCATATCTGAGATTCCTCTCCTCCCACCTACAACTCTAAATCCATATCACAGAAGTGCTTTTATAATTCTAGAATTGTAGAGGAGAGAAGCCCCTATTACATTCTACATTCTGTTATTTATAATATTTACTAAAGGATTTATTCATAGGAAAGTTTGTTGAAGTGTAGTTCTGCTCCATCATTTTTCATTGGTTCAAAATCATATTTTTCAATTGTTGGAGCATTTTCATTGATTTATATCTTATTTTCCTCATATCTTCAGCTAATTTCCTGCAAAAACAAATCAAAACAGAATTAAAATGTAAAAATAAAATCAAAATGCCAAATTTGGAATTTAAAATAAATTCAATCAAAACTTAATTAAATGAATAATTTAAAAGGAAATGTAAGCTTCCTATTGATTCCAGTGATGATAAAATTGGTCAATGATATCATTGATGAATGGATCTGCACTTAGATGAAGCTCTGGGAAAATTAAAATGCAAAAAAAAAAACTCAGAAAATTGATTTAGTTTTAAAAATTGGGAGCTTGATATTCTGCTGAATTTTAAACCCAATAAATGATCAAAACTAGAAATGAAACCACTTCAGGGATAATATTCATGATTTTATCTATCCAATGAGCCATCGTGGGCCTTATTTGGCCAAGCAAAACTCCATTTATGAGCTTTTAAAGTTGGTATATTCAAATTGCTAGAATTCTGGAATTTTATGTTGCTTGGGCTAAAAATCAAAAAATTTTAAATTAATTTCTTATTCTAAATTATATTATAATATTTAATTAAATAATACTAATTAATTGCAATTATATTATTAATCTAATTTGGCTGCAATCTAATTATAAATTAAGTTATAATTATCTATTAATTAATTACTTAATTAATTATAATTACATTATTAATTTTAATTAACAAAAACTAATTGAAAATAAAATAAAACTAATTAAAACATGATTTATTGATTAATTAAAGTATTGAAATATTATATTAATATTATAATTTCAATTATATTAAAATTATAATAAAAATACAATATTAATTATAATATTATATAATATAATATATATTATAATTAATTCAAAATATATGATAATTCCAACCATGTGAGAGAAAGGAGGAGTAGAGTGAGAGTATGGAGTGATAAGGGAGAAGGAGAGGTGAGTGAGTGGGAGTCATAAGGTTAAGAGAAACATGAGGTAAGAATGAGGTATAATAGGTGAGGTGGAGGGTGAGGTAAGGCAAACGAGTCAGGAGGTATAAGGAGGTGAACCAACCTTACATCAAAAAAATTAACTTGACGCATAAAGCCCAAACAACAAATCACATGTCACATTGCAAGTTTCTTAAGATTATTTTTTTGTTTGATTTAAAAACATTGTGATATGCGATGTGTGATGTATCACATCACATTTTAGAGTTTGGCATGTTTTTAATATAAATTTATAAAACAAACATAAACAATTTGTGATAGGCGATTTGTGGTATATCGCAATCGCAATATCGTATCACAAAATTATTTCGGATCACATATTTGAAATCACAAATTTTAGATCGGGATTTTGGAAGGAATGATGTGTTGTGAAGTGGGGCCCACGTGGGATTAACCATCCTAGAATTTAGACTTCAACTATTTTGCAATTTTGTGGGTTTTGGCAATTTGTTTTAAAATAACAAGTGGAAGTAAATTTCTAGTATCCCAAAATGTATTTTCGTCTTTTGTACAATCTAGCTGGGTCATTTTGTAGGACCGTTAGTGAAAAATGAAAAAATATTAAAAATTAACTAAAAATTAATATTTACAATAAAGACTATTTTAATTGGGAAAAATTGAAATATCATACACTTTATGCATTTTTTAACCCAAGCGAGAAAATGATCAAAGTTCAAAGGAGTGCTATTTACAAACCGGTTGACCAAATTAAGTGAAACAAGTATCATTGGAAAGCTTGTGAAAAATCGGATTAAAAAAACCTACGAAAATTAAATTCTGAGGAAAATGAAAAAAAAATTGACAAAAACATAGGATAATGAACTTAATGAAAATCATAAAAGGTGTTTAGCAAAATTTTTTTTAGAAAGGGTCCCCATTATTTGAAGTACATAAGTAAAAAATGGGGGGGTTGTGTTTTACCACAACAATGGCAACATGCTGGAGAAAAACCAGTTATCTCTGATTAAAGATAATAAAATTAAATATACCCAATGGTTAAAAATAATGGAAATCAAGAAATCATCTAACAGTAAAACATTTCCATAGGTCCCACATAAATAGATTAAGCAATATGAGTTTGTAAATATAAGTACTTAAAACAGACTCAAGTAAAAGTGATGAATCCAAACTTGGGAAAAAACTGTTTTAAAACTACCTCATATGAAAAATAGAAGAAGGTAGAGATAGGAGTTATTGATAAATCATATATCCATTTTATGATTATCTCTAACATTGCTTCGCTGCCAGCGAGCCTGAACAATACCCTGACGAAGTTTTCTTTTATGACATACAAGCCTAGTCTCGCTGCCAGCGAGTGTCCATAGCCCCAACAGGTTTACCTGTATTTCCCATGCTTTCTCTTTTAATCACTCTTTTGATAAGCGCATTTGAAATATTTTTATTTATGATGTATTTGAGTGACAGAGGTGGGATGACGATAGATATTTATATTTAATAGACATAATACTTTCATAATGTTTACTCCAAATTCTTTCCCTGCAACTATCAATTAGAGGCTTTTTTTGTGGAGGAGTGGGAGGGATTCATTGTATTAAACTCAAATTAGTTCTTTCCTTGAAAAGGTAAACTCAATCACTTATAATGGATGTGTGTTCCTCCATGAAAAATATTTAAAGAAAGATGGTCTTATGGTTCCATAAGGATATGCCTTTAATGATAAATTAAATTCACTTAAATGGATAAAATAAAATATTTCTCATGTATGCCAACAATTGTAAGGTAAGAAAAATACTTTTCGCATAAGTCATGGCGGAGTCACCAAAATCAAATCAAAACGGAAAGAAAAAGGAAAATAATTCCTAATCTAAGGTAAGAAAAAAAATCAACAAATGAAAAAATAGAAATGAAGAAAAAAAAAGGAAAAGAAAAATCCAAAATTTAAAAGATAAACTCCAACAAGATTGCTTACGTAGATATCTCAACAAAGGATTATAAAATAAAATAAACATTAGTACATTCATTCCAATGTTGAGATTTAAATTTTTTTATCTTGCAGATTTATAAAAAATGAGGCTCTGAAAGTGTATAAGGTGAATAGTCCTGATGATAGATAATACGATGAATGAGAAGTTTCTGTCTGTTGCAAGTTTTCCTTCTTCTGAAGAAAAAATATTCAAAAAGCATCTTAACTATTTTATAATGAATGTAATGCTTAAAGAAATATACAGGAGGTTCAGAAACTCCCCAGTCTAGCTGATTCGATGAGGATCATTACTGCTTCTCTCAAGAATTTCAAAGAGAAAACAAGAAATTTTGAAAATTGATCTGGTAGAGGCATGAAAGGTTCATGAAGACCTGAAAAATAGAGTTTGAGATCAGCAAAAACTAAAACAAAAATGAAGAAACGAAAATAAAAGAAAGTAGGCACATGAAACTTACCATTGGAGAACTGCATATAATATTACTTGAAAGGTATCATTTTCTCCAACAAAAGATAACTTCTTCTTTTAATTAGAATTAAAAGCATGAAGAAGTTAAATTAATTGAAATATTATTGACCCCAAATCATTATTTATAGAATCTGAAGTAAAACGAGCATTAGACTAAATGAAATCAATTTTTCATATTCAGAAATAAATCTAATCCATCAGAAATGAGGGTGAAGATATGCTTCTTTATGAATTGTTGGGTGTGGAGCCTGATTATATTTTTTATTTTGTATCACAGCATTGGACCCTTGTTCTTAACGGGGCAGCAACACCGCCCATAATTGTACGCTGCCTGGGGGGTCTAGGGGGGACGGTTGCAAGTTTATAGAGCCCCCCTTGGCGGAGGGTTTTGGGGGCAGTGCCCCTGAAGCTAAAAACAAATGTAAAATTGCCTTGTAAAAGTATAGTAATTTCTAGTCAATTTGTGCCATTCATTAGGCGGATGATATGACGGTAGAAATTATGTTTGATTTAGGGTTTTTTTTCCTAGAAGGAAACCCCTCATTTTGTATGAGGGTATTGTATTACGACTATGTATTGTATGTGTATTCTCAGAGCGATAAACTGATAGAGAGATTGTGAGAGAGAACAAAGGATATTACATCAGATCTGTTGTAGGTTGTGTCTCTTCATTTTGCTGGATAATGAAAAGGAAGGGTTGGATGTTTGGGGTGGACATAGCCCAAACTAGGTGAACCACATATATCTGTGTCTTTCTGGTTTTATGTGTTATGTGTGCTTGTGTTTTCCGCATATTTTATGTGTTGCATTGCTATGTAATATATAATTTCTTCTAAGATGAATTGCAATGATAAAAATTCTTTTTCTTCTTCCATTCAGTATTTATATCAACCCTAAAATATTAAAGTTGATTCAAAATCCCGAATAATCTAACAGTATATAAAGAGTATTTAAATCACTATATGATAAGTATGGAGAGAAATTAAAAATAGAAGATAATTAAAAATATGAATTAATCATCGTATAGCTCAGTGCTTTGCCTAATGTTTCACATTGTGAGATTCTTTGCCATCCATAACTTTAAACGTTGCAACTTCCACCTTTGATGATATGTGATTGAAATTTTTCTATAATAATTAAAATAAAATGGTGGAGAGACATATATCGATATTTTATCGCATCAGAAGATCTTAGGAAAGTGACTCATTTGAATTTTATGATGAGATATAAGTGTAGTAATGGTAAAGTCACCATGAGAATATGTGATAGGAAATTGCGATGGAAAGATGGTGATATCAGAGAATAATCATATCATAGATCAGAGCTATGGACGAAATTAAATGCCGATATTATTCTTGTGACAATGAAAAATGTGATAGATGAAATGGCACTTTGGTGGGACTGGTTTGGTTTTATAAGAAATCATCGATCATAATATTTAAGTACGGGATATAACATCATTGATACGATGATGTATGATGAAGAATGGACTCGATATTTTTATTATATATATTTTAATTTCATATCGGATCTGGGACATCATAACCTTGAAATATATGCCCCTACCAAACTTGTGATTTATAAATGGATACGATATCTTACATATAAAGAGGATTTAAATGTCGTATCGGGTTTGGGTTCATGTGGACATCGCAAATTTTAGCGAAATCATTTTATTGATGAGTGAGAAAGAATATCAGAAGACTTTCATTGAACGTTTCTTATCGGTAAATGGTAAGACCTACTTCTGATCAAGTATTTTGATATAGAATATTGTGATACGGATGATGTGATATTAGAAGGAGAAATTCATCGGAGATCAGAGGGAATGGGAATATTGGGAGATCAGAGATATTTGGAGTATACTTATTTTAGAACCTCCGATTTGCAAATTGCGATATATATGTGAGGCCGACGATTTATTTAAAGTATTAAATTAAAAAAGAGAGCGATTAATTTAAATTTTCTTTAAAATAAATAATCATTTAATATTTTAATCAACTGTGAGAATATCTGATTGGAAAGTAGTTTTATCAGATCTTCCTTATGAAGAGATTTGTGAAATATAATGATCTGATATGATTCCTCTAGAAATTTATTAATAATTATTAGGATTTCAATGAATATAAACAAAAATAAATAACCTTCAAATATTTATATAAAATAATAAATACTTCCCTGAACATGATGGAGATTTGAAAATATTTGACTACTTTCTTATCTCAGATCTACATAATCAAGTTAATGAAGACCTGTAAACAAAACAAAATAAAAATAAGAAATAACATTTGAAAGTTAAAATAACCAATAGGCGGTCTTGAACATGTAAACACATACTTAGAAGAAAATTGATTATAAGTTTACTTCATGAATCTTCCAATTCTCCCAAATTTTCTCAAAATTTTCATAAGTTCAACATCACCTAGTTATTTAATCTAAAATGCTAAGTAATGAGTTTTTGAATTGCATCCTTTCCAAAGTTACATCAGAAGACAAGAGTTGTAAAATGATTTCTTCAGAATTACGTGTGAATAAAAAATTGTCAAGTTGTAGAAAATTCTTAGAATTTCTTCATGTATGATCAATGTGATGACTTTTTGAAAAACAAGACACTTGAAGGCTTGAAAAATATGTATGATCTCATTATTCAAGAGCTACTAAAATGCTCTAAACTATTTTTCCATAATTTAAAGGGGATGCCCAAAAGAAATCGGATTCATTACTTGCTTTATTGAAAATCCGAAATAATGAAATAAGTGAAAAAAAAAAAAATTAATATATTCCTATTTCTAACTCAATGAAGGAAACATGACTAGGTATATTCATACTTCCAATGTAACCACTCTCTCATTTTAATTCATGTATTTATGTATATGTCAAACATTTGTAAAAATGAAAATATAATTAAATTAAGAAAAATAAATATGAAAGCAAAATGTATCTTTTTTGTTAGTAGCTTATTCACTATTACCTTCTCTTGAAATGCCTTTTCTAACTGCTTTTCAATTAGATCATAGAAGTCTAGATGGGTTTCCATTCTTGAATGGCAGGGATTCAAAAGTGAAAATGATAGGCCAGGTTGTAGAAATAATTTTTTAGAAACAATGGCCTGTGTGATTTTGTTAGTGTTATATTTGAACGTTAAATTATTAACAATCTTCGATGAAGGAAAATTTTCCAAATATATTTAAAATGGATCAATGAAAAACAGATGGAAGTGCGATAGATCCAATAGAATATTATTAATTGAATTAGATTGTTGGTCATATTGTGAAAACACACTCTCTTGTTGGCACTGCTCTTGAGAGGTAAGAAATAATTGATAAGGAATGAACATAAATTGAAATTGGAAGTTTAATAGCTTTTGATGTTCACAATTATAATTTGAATCTTCATATTTCCATTGAAGTAATGCATCAATTAAATATTCAAAATTGAGCTTCTCACTATGCCAACAAATAGTACCTAAAAATCTAAGACTAAAAATAGAAAATAAATCTGAAGTTAGGAATAAATGATGGAATAATAACAAAATTGAATCATATTTTGCACTAGTGTTACAATTATTGTTACAACACAATTGGGACTGACTTAAAGAAATTTCCTCTTCATAATAATTGGGCCGAATAATGCAATTAGAATGATTGTCGATACTCACTTGTGAATTCGGGAAATGGTTATGACTAAAAATAGGAATGTGAGCTTGATCATCATAAAAATCACAGATTGTAATGGTTTCTTGAATGCTGAAATCATGAGTATGATTAATTATTTTAAAATGAGAACTCTTTCAAATAATTTCTGAATCAAATTGTTTTTCTTTTTCACATGTAGGTAGACTTTGAGCATGAGGATTCAATTGCAAAGAAGACAAATCAATATCCTAAATGTCAAAGTAGCTATCATATATGACCTTATGAAATTCATTAGAATTCCCTTCGATCGCACATAATGTATCAAAACAAGAAGGAATATTGAGCTCATGTTCATTAATGCCAGAAGAATGATCATTAATTAATTCTCTATCCTAATAAAAGATAATCGGAAATTCATTTAGATCAACCTCTCTGTTTTCTGAAATATCGTTAACATGAAGAGATGATACATTTTTATTATAAAAATTATCAGGATAAAGGGAAAAATATAAATATGAAACAATGTATTTGAAAATGTCTCTATTTGAAAACTCTTGTGCATTTTATTCATTGCAAATTTCATATTTAAGATTATTTACTTGGCTAGCTATGTTTTCTTGAATAATGTTTCTTTTTTGCCCTGAATTTGACATTTTTTTTATCATAAAATAATTCAGGAATACGTACATTAGATTGTGAATTGTTGGCAACTTTAATCACTGCTTGTACTTGTCAGATTATGCTTTGATTTTCTAATTTTAACTCATATCAATTTTTAGATTTCAAAGCGGTATCTTCTTCAAGTGTGTTGCTAATATCTTCTTGCAGTTGATTAGTGAAATTTTCCAAGCTTTGTGATTGGGATTCATTGACATGTGAAGATGCACCTTGATCTTTATCAATACTATAGGAAGTGTGCAGTAATTGAAGGAATTGATTATACAAAATAGAGGCCACTTCATCATCATTTGTTTGGACCTCCATATTGGAATTCTTACCTATATCAATGAAATTAGAAGGAGATTAATCAAAGATTGAAATAATTTCACATGGATTATGAATGGAAGGAAGAGAGAAAATATGTTCAAACCAATCTAATAATTCCTTTTTCGAGGGTTTATCTTTAATTTTAAATTTTAAAAAATTTAAAGGAAACCTAATAGTAAAATCAATTAAAGACTCACCTTCAAACCTTCGTAGATATTCAAAATTGTCACATACCTTTTCTTAGATATATCCATCAAATTTACAAAGGAAGGTTGCTATAAATTGTTCCCAAGTGTGGATTGAGGAAAATTCAAGTGATTGGCACCAACTTCTGCCTTTTGTCAAGAATGTAAGAGTAAAAATCCTGCATAAAATACCTTCATCAATTTCTTGATAATCAGAATTTGAAAAAAAAATTAATGAATTGTAAAGCATGATTAAATGCATAAGTATTCCTCTTACCATTAAAATTTACCTGAGACAAGTGTCTTACTATTTTTGGTGGAGTATTCGAAGATGCACGTCCAGAAATACAACTCCAAATTGGAAGTTTTAGAGGAGCCATTGTAATTAAAATAAAATTGTAAAATACAAAGACTCCAAAGGAAAACAAGTTTCAGGCCCTCCTTCTAGCGCCAAAATGTTGAGGTCTAAAAATTCGCCGCAAGAACATGGGGGATGACCACCCGGTCTAGACCTTAAAGAAACTCCCTTTTCATTTGGAATAGTGGCTATGACTGGTTTAACTAGGTCCAATTACATTCTCTCAGTTTCCATTGGCTTAAAATATGACTTTTGTCTACCAATGGGAAAGCGACATCAGATCATTTCTCTTAATAATTGGGAAATAAAGTGATCTTTAAGCTAATTTGGGCTTACCCAAGCCACAATTAAATTTTTGCCTCTTTGGGAAGAATGTATAATTTAATCTATATGCAAAATTATTCTAAGATGCAAGCAAAAGGAACTATATTAATCCTATCTCAATTAGGCAGATATAAATCTATCCCAACCAAGAGTAAGATATTTTAAATAATTGAGATATAAATATGTCTGGCTTATAATGAATATCAAGCTAATGAAGTAGTTCAATTAACTAGCATTATGAATACCAAAAAAATCCTCTCTAGAGAATTTTTAACTGAAATAATTAATAAAAAACACTCAAGAAGAATTTCGCAAAATGATATTGATCATTTAATCAGTAACTTGAATAATTAAACCATAATATGCGGAAAAAGTTCACAACATATCACTATTCAATAAATCAGTTCTATAAGACAGATTTTTGAGTAAATAGTTACTCAGAAATCAGAATTCAACCCATAAGAGTAGAGATAAATAATAACATAAAATTGAGACAAACTTTCCATATCGACAAAAGTGCACAAATATGGAAGTAAATTGACACATTCCAGTTATCATAAATTGAAACGATCATTTAAAATTATATTTTTATAAATACTAATTTATTAAGTCCATTTCTCCGGCTCCAATCTCTAACAGTCCTTTACAATTCCTGAACTTTTTCTTTCAAAACTAGAGCTACAATAGTGCAAACTCTGTTTATTATACATAACTTAAAATGTAAAAGAAAACCTCAATAATCCCTAGATCTGAGATTCCTCTCCTCCCACCTACAAATCCCAATCCCTATTACAGAAGTGCTTTTACAATTCCATAATTACAGAGGAGAGAAGCCCCTATTACATTCTACAATCTACTATTTATAATATTTATAAAAGGATTTCTTCAAAGGAAAGTTTGTTGAAGTGTAGTTCTGCTCCATCAATTTTCATTGCTTCAAAATCATATTTTTCAATTGTTGGAGAATTTTCATTAATTTATATTTTCTTTTCCTCATCTCTTCAACTGATTTCCTGCAAATGCAAATGCAAATAAATAAAAATGAAAAAATAAAATCAAAATGCCAAATCTTGAATTTAAAATAAATCCAATCATAACTTAATTAAATAAATAAATTAAAAAGAAATTTAAGCTTTCTATTGATTTCTGTGATGTTCTAATTGGTCAAGGATATCATTGACGAATGAATCTGCACTTAGAAGAAGTTGTGAGAAAATTAAAATGCAGAAAATAAAACTCAGAAAATTGATTTATTTTTAAAACTTCAGAGCTTTATCTTCTACTGAATTTTAGACCCAATAAATGAAAAAATCTGGAAATAAAACCACTTCCGAAATAATCTCCATGAGCTTATATATCCAATGAGCCATCCAGGGCCTCATTTGGCCAAGTAAAACTCCATTTATGAGCTTCTAAAATTGGTATATTAAAATTGTGAGAATTCTAGAATTTATGTTGCTTGGGCTCAAAATCAGCAATTTTTAAACTAATTTTTAATTCTAAATTAGATTAATTATTTAATTAATTGATACTAATTAATTTCAATTATATTATTAATCTAATTTAGTTACAATATAATTCTAAATTAAGTTATAATTATCTATTAATTAATTACTTAATTAATTATAATTGCATTATTAATTTTAAATAATAAAAACTAATTGAAAATAAAATTAAACTAATTAAAAAATGATTTATTAATTGATTAAAATATTAAAATACTGTATTAATATTATAATTTAAACTATATTAAATTATAATTAAAACATAATATTAATTATAATAGTATATAATATAATAGCCCGCGGGGCTTGGCATAGTGGTTAGCGACGTTCTGTTAAGGCATTTGTGTCATTAAGCAGGTCATGAGTGCAATCCCCAACCTCGGTTGATAACCCGGGAAGCGTTCGTGTGGGCCTGACATTATCCCCTAGGGGTATAGTGGTAGTCGGGGGGATTCTACCCCGTGTTACGAGAGTACGATACCTCCATCGTTGCCTATTCCTCTAGACACAATATATATATATATATATATATATATATATATATATATATATATATATATATATATATATATATATAATTCAAAATATATGATAATTCCAACAACGTGAGAGAGAGGTGAGTGAGTGAGAGTCATAAGGTGGAGAGAAACATGAGGTAAGCATGAGGTAGGAGAAGTGAGGTGGAGGGTGAAGTAAGGAAAACGAGTCGGGAGGTATAAGGAGGTCAACCAACCTTACGTTAAAAAAATTAACCCGTCGCATAAAACCCAAACAAGAAATTGCATATCCCATTGCAAGTTTCTTAAGATTGTTTTTTATTTGATTTAAAAACATTGTGATATGCGATGTGCAATGTAACACATCACATTTTAGAGTTCGACATGTTTTTAATATAAACGTATAAAACAAACATAAACAATTTGCGATATGCGATTTGCGATATATTGCAATTGCAATATCATATTGTAAAATTATTTCGGATCACATATTTGAAATCAAAAATTTTAGAACGGGATTTTGGAAGGAATGATGTGCTATGAAGTGGGGCCCACGTGGGATTAACAATCCTACAATTTAAACTTCAGTTATTTTGCAATTTTGGGGTTTTGGGTTTGGAAATTTGTTTTGAAATAACAATTTGAAGTAAATTACCAGTATCCTGAAATGTATTTTCGTCTTTTATACAATTTAGCTGGGTCATTTTGTAGGATCGTTAGAGAAAAACGAAAAAATTAGTAAAAATTAACTAAAAATTAATATTTACAATAAGACTATTTTAATTCAGAAAAATTGAAATATCATAAACTTTATACATTTTTTAACCCAAGCGATAAAATGATCAAACTTCAAAGGAGTGCTATTTACAAACCGGTTGACCAAATGAAGCGAGACAAGTATCGTTGGAAAGCTTGTGAAAAATTGGATTAAAAAAAGCAGTAAAAACAAAATTCCGAGGAAAATGAAAAAAATGACAAAAAAGTAGGATAATGAACTTAATGAAAATCCTAAATGGTGTTTAGCCAAATATTTTGTAGAAAGGGTCCCCATTATTTGAAGTACATAAGTCCAAAATGAGGGGGTTGTGTTTTACCACAACAACTAGGTATTTTTCAATTTATATATATGTTATGTAGTTTGGAATTAATATTTATGGTAGTTTGAAATTAATATTTATGCTAGGTAGTTTTTGCATTCATCGACAATATATTTCGCTCTCTCTCTCTCCAAAATTAACCTCCTCTCCTCATTAGTGCACTATGTTTCTCATTTTTTCAAGTTTCTACTGCTAAGATTTCATTTTTCTCTCCCTCGTAGCACTAGGTTTTCAAATTTTCTTCATTCCTAGCACTAGGTTTTTAAATTGTACTTTTCATAACACTGGATTTTTCACTTTTTTAACTTTATAGTGTTGTATTGTTTCTCATCTACCTTGTTTTATAGTGCTAATATTCCTCCTTGTTTCCTTTTCCAGTCCTAGGAATTCCAAATGTGCCCTTTTGTAGTGTTAGGCTTCCTAATTTCTTTTTATTCTAGCATTCAGTTTGTTAATTAAACTTCTTTCTAGTAATAGGATTTGCAATTAGGCTATTTTATAGTAACATTGATTTTGCAATTGTACCCATTTCCAGTGCTAGGAGTCTCCAAAAGTCCTCATTCCAACATTGATCAGTTTCACATTTGTTCCTTTTTCCAGTACAAGCTCTTGAAATTGTCATCCTTTTGACCTCTACTCACTATTTTTACTGAAAAAATGGGTTTTCACCTCAAGGTATTTGATCCCTCTCGATGATTCATAGAATTGAATTTAGATGGGTTTATACTAGTTTCCATTTATTTTCACTATTAAATGTTCGTATTATTAAACTCATTAAATCTATGAAGTTAGATTGATTTTTTAATATATTCAATGGAACCATTCCCATTAAGGGTATTTTTACTTTTATTATTATGAATGTGTAAGTTTTAAGTTGAGCCATATGCAAATCATGATTAGTTAACTAGCTAAGTTGTCTTTGTCTAGCTCTTTGTTGGCTTTGTTTTCCTATACTATATTGTTAAACATTTCTATCGTTTAAATATTTGTGATAGTTGACTAATATTATTTTATTGATTGTAATTATCTAGTATGGTGCTCCTAGGGAATTCCTCGACGAGGAAGAGGTCATTGTAGTACAAGCACCTATTCAAGAACATGAAGCAAATATTGAGCCAGATCAAGCTAATGATCCTATGGAAGAAGATAATGATGCTGATAACACATTGGATGAAGATGGGACATATAGATTGATCTAGGAGACATTTAATAATGTTGCAGGAATGGATGATGATGATGACTTGTATGTTGGCAGTTATGATATATCTGTACTTGAGAGGGGAACTCAAACTCTTTATGAAGGCTCTAAAACATATATTCTTTTAGTTGTATTACTTCTGGTCAACTTAAAAGTGGTGAATGGGTTGTCAAACACATCTGTCACACAACTCCTAAGGTATGTAATATATTTTGTGACATTTAGTACATCATGATAAAGAAATTATTTTTTTCCTTTGTTTTCAATGTTAGTATGTTTATCACCATTTGTAAAATTATTTTGATGCAATATGTCACATTATTTACATTAACCAACACTACTGATTTCTGATGTTGTAGACTATTAGATGAATTTATGTTACTAGCATCAAATGTTTTAACTCACATGTACGGAGATTTACATGTCATAATGAAAGATATTGGAGTGGAGTATCATGTTATTCATGCATGTCCTAATGATGATATTCTCTATTATAAAGAACATGTGTCGAAAGAAAAATTCCCAAAATGTGATGAGATTAGATATCAACCCGATAAAGTAACAAAAAGGTGCCTCACAAGGTTCTTCGTTATATTCCCATAATTCCACGTCTGTGACAATTTTTTAAGTGAAAAATCATATCACAATTTATGGATTACCATGTGTTAGGGTCCTATAATAATAGGATTCATAATTTTGAATTGACTTTGATTAAGTCTTGTAATATGTACATACTTTTTTTTCTGCAAAATTGTTTTTCCATATTGAAAAAAAAAAAAAAATGTAAAGAGGGTAAAATTCCTAAAAGAAAAATCAAAGGACTTGAAAGAAAAAGATAGAAAAGAATATAGAAAATGAACCCCAACAAAAAAAGAGATAAGCATAGATCATGAAAGTGATGCAAATTCAAATGCCACTACTTTTACTTTAGTTTGAAAAAATAATGATTGTGTGCATCTTGTTAAAAATGCCACAATCCATGAAGGTCAAACTTCTTAATCTTGATATTTCATGCTCTAAATTTCATGTTGATAGATAAAGAATAAAGATCTAACCAAACTGTTTAAACTTGGAAGATCAATAGTTAGGTAGAGAATAATAAGGAGTTCAACAGTTCAATCTGAGCCCTTGGAAGAAATAAGGTTAGAATTAGATAATTTGCTGTTAAAAGAAAACTGAATAAGGGTCTGAAAGCTCAAATGCACCCATGTAAATGAAGAAAAAATGTTAGGGTAGTTGATGGGTAGGAAGAAGCAGTTTTCACAAGGCATGGATAATAGAAAATTGGTCATTTCATTTACTAACTTCCTTTCAAAATAATTCCCCTCGTAAAAATACCTTTCCCCCTTCATTTTAACCCTTTTCCCCATTAGTCACTCATTTTTCATTACAAAACCCCTTTTCCTAAGTTAAAATGCATATTTTCCTTTGGAAAAGTAAAATCCCTTTATTTAATTTCCATTTCAGTCACAAAATTTACAGGGAAAATTTTAGGGGTTAATATTCACAAGTGGGCTAATTTTCCATGCTTTTTCAAAAACAGATATTCTTCAATTTCCAGTTTTTTCTAGAATTTATTCGCCCAATTTATATAGTATAAGATTATTTTACCTAAAATATCGCCAAAATTTTATATAGAATATTATAAAATTATTATATATCTAATTGTTTTTACAAGAAACATCCCCAAACATTTTGAAACTTTCATATTAGGGACTAGTAAGATTCGCCAATGCTTCTAAACTTTAAGTTAAATTTCCATCCTTAAATTTTTACCTACAAAAAAATACCCAAAAATTACCTTTATCCTAACTATTTCTTTAAAAGGTGATATGTCGTGTCCCAATGTGAAAATATCCATCCTCGATATCAATTTTACATTAGAAACTTAGTGTTTTTTTTACAATACCGCTCATATACTAATATTAACATTTAACTTTAATTATTTAATTCCCATTATACATTTATCCTGTATATCCCCAAAACCCTTATTTATTTATAAACTATAGTTTAATTCCCCCACGTTTTGATTTATTTCGGGCCCACTGATCATTACCCCGCCTATTATAATGTCCCACTTACCCTAACCCCATTGGCTATGTATTAAACCCTGACCCCATGTAACGTAAACCCTGACCCCATGTAACGTAAACCCTTTGCATATATATTATAACTGTTTCACATAACTCGCATAGCTTAATGTCCTAGGCCCCACGTCTATCCAATCCCAATGCATCTGTTGCATCCTCCCAACTGTCGGATCTTAACTGATCAAATCCGATGGCCCTTATCACTTAACACACATCTAAAAGCCTAATCGTTAACATACTGTTCACCTTGTGATATCCGCGGTTTTCAGAGCCCCACTCCTGACTACTTGGCCAAATTCTATTCGATCGCATCCATTCAAACTTTACTACCTACCACCTTTCGCTCATGTGAAAATTGCTCAATAGTTTCTCCTGCCCATTGCGAAAACCAACCTGTCAATTTCAATTAACCCCGTTCTTTAATTCTAATCACTGTTGGTTAAAAAATCCATATAAATTCCCTTTTGTACCTTTTCTCCACTTTCTGTTACAGTTTTCTGGAAAAGAGCTACTTTTGACCTAAAAAAGTTGTTGCTGACCCAGTTTTAAACCGAATTTCAAACAAAATTCATCAATTTGCTGCTAAAGACATTGCAGAAGTCATCCAAAGCACTATAAAAGACCAAAAGAGCCTCAGAAAGCTTCTGCAACCTTAGCATTAGGGGAATTTTGAGGTCTAAAATGGGCCTCCTAAGGAAATTATAAAATAATAGTGGAAAAAATCAAATAAGATTTGATGACATCATCAAATTTTAGAGGGAAAAATGGAAAAACTACTTTTTCAACTCATATTTTCAACTTATCTCCCAAATTTTTTACTCAAATTTCGAGTGGGAGTACTTGTTGGATGCGAAATTCAATTCCCCATCCAAGGAGTACCCATGTTGCATACTTTTGATGGGTCCTACTACACGAAAAATGAGAAATACATAAAAACACGTGATTACAATCACGTTTTTTATGTATTTCTCATTTTTCGTGTAGTAGAGTTCATCAAAAGTATGCAACATGGGTACTCCTTGGACGAGGAATTAAATTTCGCATCCAACGAGTACTCCCGCTCGAAATTTGAGTAAACATTTTGGGAGATAATTTGAAAATACGAGTTGAAAAAGTAGTTTTATTATTTTATTATTTTTTAATATTTTTACCCTTTTATTTAAAAAATGGTGAATCATCCCCCGTGGTTGACATCATCATCTTGAATCCTATTGGTTGTTATAAATTTTACTTTTGTTATACATTTTTCTTAGGAGGCCCACTTTAGACCTCAAAATTCCCCTAATGAACCACTTCTGGAAACTTAAAATCTTCATTTTATCCAGGTATTCTTCAAAGCAAAGACTTGTACTTAATTAAAAGGGAAAGTAATAAGTAATTGAATCTTTAGGAACCTTTGCAGACCTAGAGAAAGCCCTTTTGCCTTCCAAATCCTTTTCTGTAGACCCTAGGCGTACTTTTGCAGAATTCTGATGTCCTAAGACTATTTTTAATCATAGAGAGAACAATTTGAGCAGTTTAAACCTTTTGCAGACCATAGATAGGCCCCTGTTTCATCCTAAATCAATCTGAAAACTGTAATTATCTTTCTGAGGTGCTCCTAAAGGCCTAAATCAATTTTTTCTAAGTCAAATATTAATCAATTAAGTAAAATTAACAAAACAATGGCTTCCAAAAGTATTGTATTTGTCAATCCTCTACAACCTCTAGTTGTAGATGTAGAACACACTCCCTTTGCGGAAAAATATTTTAAAATTAATGACACAGTCACTGAGTTTAATCTCCTTGAGCTCCAGTACTAGATCCATGACAAATCCATAGGTCAAGCAAATGAGGTTTTCATTTGGGAATCCAATCTTCCAAAGTATGTAGTCCCACAAACTTTCCAGTGCCTAGAAGTGATTATACTCTCTCAATATTGTTATTTCCTTGACCAGAAAGCCATAATAAGCTCTGTAAAAAAATTATGTTTACCATCATAGCTGAGTCTATCAGTTAAATGCTACCGTTCCAATCCAGGCTAGATGAAACCCCTTTGTCCATTGAGGCCCTTACATAGTTATAACTGGATCTGGACCTCCCCAAGAGGTTGCATATATTCCAAAATTTCATGCCTTAATCAATAGAAAATCCCAAGACAAATTTTCCTTACACATGTGAAAACTTTTCTGAGAGAACCAGACATATCATCTCCTTGTTGTCTTGCAATTTGAGTTATTTTACAGATGAGCATATTGATGCTGCAGTCTTAGGTTTCCTGTCCACTTTCACACTTGGTCAGCCTCCTTCTACCATTTTAATTGTTCCCAGACCTCACTGAAAATATGCATGGACAACTTGTTAAAATGCGTGAATAAGGTATTTTCAAGTATTCATCAGTCATATTCCACATGTTTTTGTATTTTAAGTCTGAGAAATTTACCATCAACCTTCAAAAGCTTGATGTTGAAGGTAACCCATAGTCAGTTATATTTTGGACTCCAATTATCAGAAAAGACTCCACACATTCCACCTACACAGAGTTCATTGATTCTTTTATTCATCCTTGGTCAACATGCTAAACAACAGCCCACAACTAAGAATTATTGAGGAAATAAGAGGGTCCTGCAATTATCAGAACATAATAAGACAGGATATTGGTACCTCTATCAGAAACATAAGGAGATTAAAGTATATGGAGCAAATATTATTCCATATAAACTACCCAGATACCTCGCAATGAGGTTATTTTCCCTTGAGTATATCAAACATATTCTTAATTCTGATGGAATCAATTTCTTTGCAGCTAAGAAGAAGAAAAAATTCAAAATAAAAGTCAGGTTGGCCCTTTTATTTGTAACAGTAGAGATTTAGGTCCAGAGGCTGAAAATTATTTGCAGGAGTTTAAATTCAGTAAGAGTTTTCTGTGGTATTATGATCCTCTAGGAGTACTAAGTAAATTGAGTGTTCAATGGAAACTAACTCCTTATGTACATGAGAAGAAACCAAATATTGAGAAACACTCCAACCAGTTTTAATGGTTGGAGAGTACCTTGATAGAGACAGAGGGGCAAGGTGACACTAATCAAATCTTGCAAACTCTAGCCCAAGAAGATAGAAACTCAAAAAGAATCAGAGAAAAAGGATCATACACTACAGAAAAAACCACTGAAACTAAATTTAAATTAATGTACAGGAAGAAGCCAAAATTAAATCTTGTCAATGAATAAGTGGAAACAATAGAAGTAATTGATACAGAAACAATGGTGAAAGACAATGCTCCACCTGCAGTTGTTGAAAGAACAAACTAGCCTTCAACTTCAAACACTCAAATGATTCAGAAACAACACAGTATTGAAGTATCCTCATCCAGCAAAACAACAGAGAAGGAGATGGATAATATGCAGAAATACAAAGAGATAAAGATGAAAAAAGAAGACTTGAAGAATGACACATATAACCAGTATTGGAAATAGTCACCCAGTGACCAAAGAAGATTGCTTTATGCTTTTAAATAAAAAACTAGGAATATGCAGAAGGCCTTCCTGTAGCCCAAAGTAAAGCATCCCAAATCATCAGCTGATTACAAAAAAACATCATATGAAGTTCAAGCAGAAAATATTCATCCAATTGATTAGATATAATTTCACAAACAATCTGGTGAAATTCTTTATTCAACAATGACAAATAAATCCATGAGTGTACAAAAGTTGCAAAACATTCTTGGGAACATCAAAGATCAGCTTAAATTGGAAAGGAATCCACACAGGCTAGAGAAAATAGAATAAAATCTCTGGAGGATTTGATTATTGAAGTAGGATATGATTCAGATAATGTAAAAGTTTCATATGAATTGATAAAGAAGAAAAATGCAGACATTTTTGCATTAAAGAAGCAACTTAAGCTGCCTCCTACAGAACATCCTGAAGAAAAGGAAGTGTTACAAGATGCAAATTAGAAAGATGAGATGATGAATCTCATTCTTCAATTGACTGCCCAGATAAAATAAATGGAGAATGAAATGGACAAGTTGGTCCAAGAGAAAAAGGCAAGAGAAAAAGAAGTTCCTGTCACTGTAATTCTAATATTCACAACAGTTGTGCCTTCTAAACTAGAAGAATCATTGGGTCCTACAGTACCAATGGCTACATCACTTCCTGTTACGTCATCAACAACTTCAACAATAGAGTCATCGACAACAGTAGTACAGCCTACAGATGAGGCAAGTAAACTAGTAAAAGCTATGTAATACATGTCTATCCAAAATAATGAAATCAATAGACTCAAAGAACAGCTGAAAAGTTTGGCTAATGAGAAGAATCTAGTACAGATTATGCACAAGAATGAAGAACATAAAGCAAACAGGTTGAATGAGAAATTGAAGAAGTTAGAGAAAGATATAACACTGAAAGAACCCGTGGCACAAGCCAAGAAACAACTATGGGTCAATATCATTGAATCTTTCAATGATATTTTTCCATCTATATAGGTTATCTATGAACATAAAGACTTAATCAAATCAGCAAGAGAAGCCATTCAGAAAATCAAAGAAGAAATTGGCAAAAAGCCAGAAGAATCTAATGAAATTATCAAGTTTCTTAATTCAAAGAATAGACAATAATTGGAAGAAATTGGTATAGTTTATAGGACAGATAAAATTCTTGAAGTCAGGAAGGTGATTTAAAAGAGAAATTTAATGATACAATTAGAAGAAAAATGCCAAAACATGGAGGTTTCCATCACAAGGTTCATGATGAAGTTAGACACTCTCATAAAAAAAGGTCATCCAAATCCATTAGTCATTCATGACAGATTAATGCAGCAGGATCATTATGATAAGAAGATGGGAGAAGTGGCTAATGAGCAGGCTAATAATTCAACTATGCGGGGAATTTGAACAGGGAAGGTACTTTACAAAATATTTGAAAACCTTTTTTACCTGCAACATGAGGTAAAACACCTATTTGTCAACAATCCTACATTCTCAAAACACATAGAGGCTAATGAGATATTCAAAAGGATGATGAAGATCAAATTTCCAGAGGAAAAATTTGGGAAAAATTGACTAATTTACTGTGAAAACAATTTGTAGTAAAAACAGAGTAGTAAAGGTTAAAACAGATAAAAAGACTAGAAATTTTCACAAATATAGAACAACAGTAACAATGACAACAAAACAATGAATGATGAAAAGTAAAATAGCAGTCAAAAGGTTAAAGAGTATCAAAGTCAAAGAGTATCAGTTGAAAGTCAGATTTAAATTCAAATCAGAAATTACAAAGTAGAGATAAAGATTGTCAGCGTAAAGGAAACTCCACTGCCTAACTGCAACTTTCATTGAGCAATAATCAAAGACAAATCAACATAAAAATATCAACAATTAAATAGCAAATCAATAAAAGCAGGGACAACATGCATTAGTTAGATAGCTGTCTCTATCTTCTTGCATGAAGATATTTATTTTTCCTTGAATAATTCCTAAGTTTGTTTTAAGATATTTTTAAAGATTTTTTGTATAAATACTTCACATTTCGAAGTATTGAGGGTGGATGAATTTCTGAACATTTCTATAGTTTTACTATTCTGGAACCTGAGGGTGATTGTACCAATTTCAAGTCAGCAGATTGGATTAAAGTAATAAAGAGATTATATTACAGGATTCATGTGTTGGGCCACTACAATGAAGTACTTTCTATTTTTTCAATTGTTTCTTTCTAAAGTTTTCACATGCTCATATGTTTGCTTAATCTAAATGATATAACTGGAATGTTATTACAGAATATGTTTAATTACACTCTGTCTTGAACTCTTTATCATTTATATGTTTCTCTTTTGATATCCAGATTAGGGAATTATTAATTGATCCCTTATCTCGATTGACCTCTGTATTTTCACTCATTATCTGGATTTGAGAACCCTTAATTGCTCTCTTACCCTGATTGAAACCATTTCACCATTAGCCTAAGGATCTAAAGCGACTAAACTATCTTTCCCTATGAATACTTCCCTTTAAAACCTTGATCTTGCTCTTGCTACTTGACACTTTGACTCTATTAGCCCAATGGAATACAGACCTACATCTATCCATCTGAGTAAGTGATTTCACCACCAAACCAAATCCAAAATCAAAATCCCAAGTAATACTACATAACTAGCCTAAAATTAACTAAAATCAACAAAGACAAATCATATATAGAGAGCCCTCTCTGAGCATTATGAAGGCTAGATCCTAAGGCTTAAAAGTAGGTTTGTGGTTACCTCTAATATTCTTTAAACCAAAAAAATAAACAACCCTTCGAGAATTATTGGAGTGATAACATCCTAGTGACCATACTAGGGACTACCCAATTCTCAGTGTTTAAAATTAATCTTAAAGGAAATATTTTTAATTATATTTTAACCTTAAGATTGTTTTAAAAGTTTCTGAGTAAATGTTATGAAACCAACTCCAAAAATAGAAGAAAAGAGAGATCAATGCCTTATAAATAGCCACTTCGAGGGGGAAACCTCCAATACATTACATAAATGAACAATTCTTGGATGATAGAAATGAAAAAACCTCCTCTCTATATATAGGAGTCCATGGGGCCACAATGTAATCCTAGCTGACCTAACGATAATAATGTAAAGGCAAAATAATAACAATATGAGGGTTATAGAGGTATAACAATAACAATAAGGTGGTTACACTAACAACAATAAGGGACTATACTAGTAATATAAGGACCTAAGATGCTCCTCTCCTTCAAAAAATTGTTGTCATCAATGCTTGAGTAGCTCTAGGTGCTTCTGTATAAAATTCTCATCGTCCAATGTAGAATCTTTAGTGGGTAAGTTCTTCCATTTGATGAGATACTCTGAAATTGATCGATTTCGTAGCTGTCGAGTTCTTGTTTCCATGACTGCTTCAAGTTATAATATGGTTTTTCCTTCCTCATCAAGTTCTGGAAATATTGTTTGAACTGGAAGTTTGTCCCCTATAACCTTTTTTAAGCATGAAACATGGAAAAATGGATGCACTCACGAAGAAGCATGAAGCTCCAATTTGTAAGCCATAGTACCAATATTTTGCAACACCTTGTAAGGACCATAGTACTTTGGCAATAATTTATTATCCTTCTTAGCTTACTTGAGGGACATTTGTTTGTATGGTTGTAGTCGTAAAAATAGCCAGTCTCCCACATCAAAACTTCTATCACTGCAATGTTGATCTGTCTCTTGTTTCATTCGATTTTGTGCCAAATTTAGGTTGTCATTTAAGAGTTGGGGAACTTCTTATTGATGCTCGATGTGATCCTCCACTACCTGAATCCTAGAATTTACCCTTAAAGAAGATGTGATGGATGGTGGATGATATCCATAAAGTGCCATAAATGGGGTGATTTTTGTTGCAGTATGGAAGGAAGTGTTATACCACCATTCAGCAAGAGGTAAACACTTGGCCCATTTTTCTTGCTTATCAGATACAAAACAACGAAGATATCCTTCCAAAAATTTATTCAGTATCTTTGTTTGACAATCGGATTGAGGATGATAAGATGAAGTATGAGCTAATTGAGTACCAAAACAAGAAAATAATTCCGTCCAAAAATTTCCTGTAAAAATGGGATCTCTGTCACTTACAATAATCTTCGGGTTTCCATGTAGCTTTTGAATTGTTTCCATAAATGCAGTAGCAACTGTAATTGCTTTAAATGGATGAGATAATGCACAAAAGTGTGCATACTTGGTAAGTCTATCAATTACCACCATGATGATGCTCTTTCCTTTGGACTTAGTTAAACCTATGATAAAATCCATTGAAATCTCCTCCCAACATTAACATGGAATGGATAAAGGTTGTAGAAGACCCGGGGTCTTAATTGTCTCAACTTTATTTTGCTGGAAAAATAAAAATTCCACCACAAACATTTGATTATCAAATTTAAAGCCATCCCAAAAAATTTATTTCTTCACCCTCTGGTAAGTTTTTAAAAATCCCGAGTGTCCTCCTAAAGGAGAAGTGTGCAATTCCAAAAGAATCTTTTGTTTTAGTTGGGAATTCTTGCAAATATATAAGCAAGATTTGTACGATAAGAAATCATTTTTCCAACTAAATGTATCACATTTAATAAGATCATTCTGCAACTTTTGAATGTATCCAAACATCTTCGTCCTTCTTCCATTCATCCCTTGCTTCGGTTATCCAATCTGGTTGGATAATATAAATGGCACAAAGCAATGCTTCCACCTCTTCATCATTTCTTGAGAGTGCATCTGCAACAATATTTAGCTTCCCTTTCTTGTAGATGATTTCAAAGTCATAACCCAACATCATTTTGACCCATTTTTGCTGCTCTTTTGAACATAGTCTTTGTTCCAAAAAGTGTTTAAGACTATCATGATTAGTCTTTACCTTGAAGTGTCTTCCCATTAGGTAAGGTCTCCATTTCTTTAGTGCATGTAGTATTTCCAACATTTCCTTATCATAAATAGCCTTTTGTAAATACTTTCCTTTGATTAAATGGCCTTCAAAAGAAATGGGTCTTCCTTCTTGCATTAAAATAGCACCAATTCCATTTCCTGAGGCATCACATTCCACAATAAATTTTTTGTGAAGTTTGGCATAGCTAAGACTGGTGCTAGGCACATTACCTCTTTAAGATGTTCAAAGGCCTTAGTTTCTTTAGGAGTCCATGAAAATGCATCTTTCTTCAATAATGTTGTTAGAGGTGCTGCTATTCTCCCATAATTCTTAACAAACTTGTGATAACACTGTGTTAAACCGATAAATCCATGCAACTACTTTATGGTTGTGGGGACTTTCCATTCCTTAATGGCTTTAATTTTGTTAGGGTCTACCTTAACACCCTCGTGAGATACAATATGACCCAGATATTCCACCTCTTGTAATCCAAAGAAACATTTTGATGTTTTTGCATATAAATGTTTCTCCTCCAATAGTTTCAGCACCCTGTCAACATGTTGAATATGAATCTTCCAAGAGCTGCTATAGATTAGTATATCATCAAAAAATACTAGCACAAATTTTTCTAAGGAAAGGTTTGAAAATGGAATTCATCAACCCTTGAAATGTACAAGGTGCATTGGTAAGGCCAAAAGGCATGAACAAAAATTCATAATGACCCTCATGAGTTTGAAATGCTGTTTTTGGAATATCTTTAGTTTTCATTCTAATTTGATGATATCCTGTACAAATATCCAACTTGGTAAAATAAATTGCTCCATGTAATTCATCCAATAATTCATCAATCACAGGAATGGGAAATTTATCTTTAATAGTGAGCTTATTGAGCTCCCTATAATCCGGACACATGCACCATGATCCATCCTTCTTGTGCACCAATACTACTGGAGCAGAGAAATAAATTTGACTAGGTTGAATTATACCAGCCTCTAACATTTCTGCAATCATATGTTCAATTTGACTCTTTTGGACATAAGGATATCTGTAAGGCTAGATGTTTAGAGGATCACTTTCTGGAATCAAATGAATAGCATGATCATGATGACGAATAGGTGGGAGTCCTTTTGGAGTATCAAACACCTTGGAATGATTTTCCAAGACTTTTTGAAGATATGGAGAAATAGATGATTTTGATGTTGATATGAAGAAAAGAGAGATAAATGCCTTAGAAATAACCACTTCGAGGGGTAAACCTCCAATACATTATATAAATGAACAATTCTTGGATGATACAAATGAAAAAACCTCCTCTCTATATATAGGAGTCCATGGGGCCACAATGTAATCCTAGTGCGGCCACAATGTAATCCTAGCCAACTGTTGAGGCCTCAAAATTTTCTCCAGCAACATGGGGGATGACCACCCGGTCCGGACCTTAAAGTAGTTCCTTTTCTGTTTAGAATGGTGACTCTGACCGGTTTAACTAGGTCCAGTTACCCTCTCTCAATCTCCATTGGCTTAAAATATGACCTTTATCTATCAATGGGAAAGAGACAAAAGATCATTTCTCTTGCTGATCGGACAAGAAAAGTGATCCTTAAGCTAATTTGGGCTTAGACAGGCCACAACCAAAGTTCCACCTCTTTGGGAAGAGGACTTTTTAAGGATGTAGAATTTAATCTAAATGCAATATTATTCTAAGATGCAATAAAAAGAAACTATTTTAATCATATATCAATTAGGCAGATATAGATCTATCCCAACTGAGAGCAAGATGTTTTAAATAATTGAAATTTAAATATGTTTATTTTAAATGAATATCAAGCAAAAAAAGTAGTTCAATTAACTAATATTGTGAATACCAAACACATTCTACCAAGATACCTCTTAACAGAAATAATCAATCAATAACACTCAAGAAGTAGTTCTCATAATGATATTGATCATTTAATTAGTAACTCGAATAATTAAACAATAACATGTGGAAATACTTCACAACATATCACTATTCAATAAATCAATTTTATAAGACAGATTTCTGATTAAATAGTTACTCAAAAATTAGAATTCAACCCATAAGATTAGAGACAAATAATAACATAAATTGAGGCAAATTACTCGTACCGACAGAAGTGCACAAGTATGCGAGTAATTTGACAGATTCCTGTTATCATAAAATGAAACCAACATTTAAAATAATAGTATTTTAAAGACCAATTTATTAAGTCATTTTCTCCAACTCCAGTATATAACAGTATTTTACAATGCTTGAACTTCTACTTTCAAAATCAGAGCTACAGTGGTGCAAGCCTCTATTCATTATACATAACTCAGAATGTAAAAGAAAAACCTCAATAATTATAATCTCCAGATATGAGATTCCTCTCCTCTCACCCTACACCTCTAAATCCTCTAGACAATAGTGCCATCAAGAATTCTAGAATTGCAGAGGAGAGAAATGCTTTTTACATTTTGCAATTTGTTATTTATAATATCTACAAAGGAATTTTTCATAGGAAACTCTGTTGAAGAGTGGTTTTGCTAAATTAATTTTTATTGGTTCAAATGATATTATTCAATTACTAGATCATTCTCATTGATTGTGATCTTCTTCTTCTCATCTCTTTAATTGTTGTCTTGCAAAAATAAATCAAAAACAAAATTAAAATGTAGAAATAAAATCAAAATGCTAAATCTGAAAAAATAAATCCAATCCAAACTCTATTAAATAAATAATTTAAAAGGAAATCTAAGCTTTCTATTGATTCATGCTATGATCTAATTGGTCAAGGATATCATTGATGAATGGTTCTGCTCTTAAAATAAGTTGTGGGAAAATGAAAATGCAGAAAATAAAACTTAGAAAATTGATTTTGTTTAAAAAATTCGGAGCTTTATTTTCTGCCTGATTTTAGACCCAATAAATGATCAAATATATTAATGAAACCTCCTCATAAATGTTCTCCTCGATTTTATCTATCCAATGAGCTATCATGGGCCTCATTTGACCAAGTAAAACTCCATTTATGAGCTTCGAAAGATGATGAGTTAAAATATTGAAAATGCTGGAATTTCTGTTGTTTAGACTAAAATATCAGAATTTTTAATTAAATTTTGATCCTAAATTAAATTTTAATTATTTAATTAATATTTTTTTAATTATAATTAAAAACTAAATTAATTATTAAGAGACGAATTAATAGTTAGTATTAATCTTATTAATTAAAATATATGATAAATTAAAAAAAACTATATATTAATTAAAAATATTTTAATATAATATTAAAAAGTCAATACACTAATCCTTTCTAAAAATGGTTTCGAATGGGTTTTTAAAGCAAATGTAATTTTGAAAGGTTAAAATTGAAAAACAAAAATCACATTCGCATACAAATTCTTATCGGAGTTTTTGAAACATATCAATTTAGTATATGTGCAATAAATCGATTTGTTATGGACGCGATATGTTTTTTATATTTTTTTATATATATTTTAATTGGGGTCCAGTTTTTTTTTTTTAATTTAGTGAAGTTAAAAATTAAAATAAAGTGTGGACCATTTATAATGAGATTTTACAATTCTAAACTACAACTACTTTTCCATTATGAAAATTTTGATTTTGGTATTAAAAAAAAAAAGGAAATTATGATAAATTACCAAAATCCCGAAAAGCATGTTTTTTAAATGATTTATAATTTGGCTGGGTTATTCGTGAAAAATTAAAGATGTTAGTAATAAATGACTAAGAGTTAATATTTACAATAAATGCATTATTGAATTAAATAATAACAAAAATTGCAATATTGTATATTTATACATTTTTAACCCAAGCAAGAAAATGATCAAACTTCAAAGGAGTGCCATTTACAAACCAGTTTACCAGATGAAGAAAAACAAATATCGTTGGAAAGCTTATGAAAAAATGGATTCAATAAAGCAATCAAAACAAAATTTCGAGGAAGAGAAAAAAAAATGACAAAAATGTAGGATAATTAACTTAATGAAAATCCTAAAAAGGCGTTTAGCCAAAAATTTTGCAGAAAGGGTCCCCATTATTTGAAGTACATAAGTCAAAAATGGGGGGGTTGTGTTTTACAACAACAATGGCAACATGTGGGAGAAGAACCAGTTATCTCTAATTAAAGATAATGAGCTTAAATTTTCCCAAAGGTTAAAAATAATGGAAATCATGAAATCATCTAACAATAAAACATTTCCATAGTTCTCACATAGAATAGATTAAGCAACGTGAGTTTGTAAAGATATGTACTTAAAATGGACTTGAGTAAAAGTGATGAATCCAAATTTGGGGAAATTTGTTTTTTAAATTTTCCTCATGTGAAAAATAGAAGAAGGTAGAGATAGGAATTTTTAATAAAGCATATATCAATTTTGTAATTGTCTCTGACATCACTTCGCTACCAGCGAGCCTGAACAGTACTCCGACGAAGTTGTATTTTATGCCATACAAGCCTAGTCCAGCTACCAGCGAGCGTCAATAGCCTCGACAGGTTTACTTGTATTTCCCATGCTTCCTCTTTTTATCACTCTTTTGATAAGCGCACTTGAAAGATTTTATTTATGATGTATTTGAGTGAAATAGGTGGGATGGTAATAGATATTTTATGTTTAATGGACATAGTACTTTCATAATGTTTGCTCCAAATTCTTTCCCTACAAATTATCAATCAGAGGATTTTTATGTGGAGGGTTGGAAGGGATTCATCGAGTTAAACTCAAATCAATTCTTTCCTTGAAAAAATAAACTCAATTACTTAGAAATAATGTGTGGTCCTCCATGAAAAATATTTAAAGCAAGATGGCTTTACGGTTCCATAAAGATATGCCTTTAATGATAAATCAAATTCACTTAAATGGATAGAGTAAAATATTTCCCATGTATGTCAACAACTATAACTTAAGAAAAATTCCTTTCACATAATTCATGACAAAGTCATTAAAATCAAATCAAATCAAAACTGAAAACAAAAGGAAAATAATTTGTAAACTAAAGTAAGAAAAGAAATCAGTGAATAAAAAATGAAGAAAAAAAAAGAAAATTTAAAAGCTAAACTCTAACAAGATTACTTATATGAATTTCTCAACAAAGGATTATAAAAGAAAATAAGCATATGTACGTTCATTCATGTGTTAAGATTTTTGAAATTTTTATCTTGCAGAGTTATATAAAAATGAAGCTCTCAAAATGTAGAAGGTGAATAACAGTTATGATAGATAATATGTTGAATGAGAAGTTTCTGTCTATTTCAAATTTTCTTTTTAAGACAAAACCTGCATAAAAGCATCTTAACTATTTTTTAATAAAAACAATGCTTAAAGAAACAGACTAAATGTTTAGAAACTCCCTAGTCTAGCTGATTCAATGAGACTCATTATTGCTTCTATCAAGAATCTCAAAGATCAAAAAGAAATTTTGAAAACTGATCTGGTAGAGGTGTGAATGGTTCATGAATGCATGTAGAAAAAAATTTCAAGATCAGCAAAGACTACAATAAAAATGAATAAATGTGAATAAATAAAAGTGGACACATGAAACTTACAATTGAAGAACTACATTTAATCTTACATGAGAAAGATGATTTTCTTCAATACAAGTTAACTTCTTTATTTAATTAGAATTAATAGCATAAAGAAGTTTTATTGACCCAAAATCATTATTTACTAAATCTAAAGTAAAATAAGTAGTTAATTAAAAGAAAGAAATGTTTCATGTTCAAAGAATCAGAAATAAATCGAATCCATCAGAAATGAGGATGAAGTTATGCTTCTTTATGAATTGTAACAATGAATGTTCTTTTTGCTTCGTCCATTCTGAATTTATATCAGCCCCAAAATATTGAAATTGATTCAAAATCCCGAGTAATGTAAGAGTATATAAAGAGGATTTGAATATTTATATGATAAGTATGGAGAAAAATTCAGAATAAAAGAAAAATTAAAAATATGAATTAATTATCGACACATTACCATGTTGATTTTTTTGCATCGCGAGATTCTTTGCCATACATAACTTAAAAACTATGACTTCCATATTTACCAATATGCAATTGAATTTCTTATAACAATTAAAAGACAACGGTGGAAATTCAAATATCGAAGTTTATCACGTCAAAATATATTAAATACAAATCTTCATTTGAGTTTAGCAATGCGATATAATTATTGTGATGAAAATGTTGTGAGATGAGCATGTGTGATGGGAAACTACAAAGGGATGATTGTGATATTGGAGAATAATCATATTGGAAGATTAAATCTTGTGAATGAAATGAAATGTCGGTATAATTCTTGCGAGAATGAAAATGTGGTGAATGAATGATGCAACATGACTCCAAATATCAAATATATGTGTGAAACTTTGGTTTTGTGGCCCACACAAATGGTGACCAATTACACACATTTTCACTTCGCACCTTTTATAATTTACCTTCCTGCAGATTTCAAAACTTAACTCTTTTTCAATTTTGCGATTTCGCAATTTGCAGCGAACTCCACGTCGCTCGTTGCAACTTTTATCATTTAATATATTACTTATCACCTGCGATATGTCATATGTGTGTCATCACATCGCAATCTCCTTACCTTTTCATTTATCGCATCGCAACTAATATAACTTACCGAGTAAGGTTTTAACAATAACCACTAAAATTTATAATATGCGAAATGTAAATTAGTTGATGCATCGATGTGCGATGAAGAACATACCCAATATTTTTATTATATGAATTTTAATTTCATATCGGATCTGGGACATCGGAATTTTTAAATATATGCCCCTACCAAATTTTTGATTTATAAACGGACACGATATCTGTATATAAAGAGTATTTAAATGTCATATTGAATCTGGGTTATATGAACATCGCAATTTTGGTGAAGTAATTTTATCGGAAAAATGAGCGAGAATGAATATCAGAAGATATGCATCGAAGGTTTCCTATCAGGAATTGTTAAGAGTTGCCTCTGATGGAATATTTTGATACAAATAGTTGTGATATGAATGATGCGATATTAGATAGAAAGATCATTAGAGATCATAGGAAATGCCTATATCGAGGATTGGATATATTTAGTATATGTTCATTTCAGAGCCTCCGATATGCGAATGGTGATATATTATGAGACATATGTGGGGTCGATGATTTTTTAAAGTATTCAATTTGAAAGGAAAGTGAGTGTTTTAAATTTGCTTTAAAATAAATAATCCTCTAATATTTTAACTAATTGTCAGAATATATGATTGAAAATTAATTTTACCAGATCTTTCTTATGAAGAGAGTTGTGAAATATAATGGTCTGATATGTTTCCTCTGATAATTCATTAAGTCTTATTAGGATTTAAATAAATATAAGCAAAATTTAGATATCCTTCAAATTTCATATGCATAATAAATACTTCCCTAAACATATTGTAGATCTGAAAACAAAGGTTTGTTGCTTGCTTATCTTAGATCTACATAATCAAGTTAACGAAGATCTGCACACAAAACAAAATAGAAATAAGAAACAACCTTTGAAATAAAAATAAACAATAGATGATGATAAACCTATAAACGCATACTTGGAAGAATTTTGATTGTAAGTTTTACCTCTTTGAAGCTTCAATTTCTCCCAAATTTTCTCAAAATTTGCATTAGTTCAACATTAGCTTCTTATTTTAACTTAAAATGATAAGTAATGAATTTTTCAATTTGCACCATTTCCAAAATTTCATCAAAAGACAAGAGTGGTAAAAATGAGATCTTAGAATTACTTGTGAATCAAAAATTTTCAAGTAGTAGAAAATTTTTGGAATTTCTTCATATATAATCAATGTTAAAATACAAGAAAATTGAAGGCTTGACAAATAATTATGATCAGATAATTCAAGAGCTTCTAAAATTCTCTAGGCTGTTTTTCTATAATTGAAATGGAATGCTCAAAAGAAATTGGATTCATTACTTGTTTTATTGAAAATATGAAATAATGAAATAAATGCCAGAAAAAGAAAATTTAATCTATTCCTATTTCTAACTAAATGGAGGAAACATGACTAGGTATAGTCATACTTCCAATGTAACCATGTAATAATTTTAGTTCCTGCATGCATGTACATGTCAAACATTAGTAAAAATGCAAATATAATTAAACTACAAAAAATAAATCTGAAAGAAGAACGTATTTTTATTGTTATTAGATTATTCACCGTCACCTTCCCTTGAAATGTCCTTTCCAACTGAATTTCAGTTGGGTCATAGAAATCTGGATGGATTTCCATTATTGAGTGGGAGAGGTTTGAAAGAGAATATGATAGGCCAGGTTGTAGAAATAATCTTTCAGAAATAATGGTCTGTGTGATTTTGTTAGTGTTATGATTAAGTGTTAAATTATTAACAATGTTCCGTGAAGGAAAAATTTCCAAATGTCTTTCAAATTGATCAATGAAAAATGGATGGAAGTCTGATAAATCCAATAAAAGATTATTAATTGAATTAAATTGCCGGTCATAAAGTGAAAATACAATCTCTTTTTGCCACTGCCCTTGAGAAGTAAGAAGTAATTGATAAGGAATGAACATCAATTGAAATTGGAAATTTAATAACTTTCGATATTCACATTTATAATTTGAATCTTTATTTTTCCCTTGAGGTAATGCTTCAATTTAGTGTTCAATGTTGAGCTTCTCAATATGCTAGCACAAAGTATCTAAAAATATAATACTAAAAGCAGAAAATAAATCTAAATTTAAAATTAATTGTTGAAAAAATAACAAAATTGAATCATAGTTTACACTAGTGTTACAATTATTGTTACAACAAAATTGAAAGTGACTTAATGTAATTTTCTCTTCACAAGAATTGGACAGAATAATGCAATTAGAATGATTGTTGATACCCACTTGTGAATTATAGAAAAGGAAGTGTCTCTGAATAGGAATGCGAGCTTGATCATCATATAAATCATAGATTGGAATGGTTTCTTGAATGCTGAAATCATAAGAATGATTATTTTTTTGAAAATGAGAACTACTTTGAACAATTTCTAATTAGATTGTTCTTCATTTTCATATGTGATTATACTTTTATTACGGTGATTTAATTGTAAAGAAGACAGATCAATATCCTCAATGTCAAAGTAGCTATCATAAATGACCTTAAGACATTCATTAGAATTCCCTTCGATCTTATTCAATGTATTGAAACAAGAAGGATATTAAGCTCATGTTCATTAACGCCAAAAGAATGATCATTACTAATTATATATCCTAATAAAAACTAGTTGTTCAATCATTTAGATCAGCCTCTCTTTTTTATGAAATATCTTTAATGTGAAGAGAGGATAAATTATTATTAGAAAAATTATCAGGATAAAAGGAAAAATTTGAATCTGAAATAATGTATTTGAAAATGTCTCTATTTGAAAACTCTTGTGCATTTTCTTCATTGCAAATTTCAGATTTAAGATCATTTACTTGGCTACTTATGTTTTCTTGAAGAATTTTTCCTTGTTGATTTGAATTTGGGATTTTCTCATCATGAAATAATTCAGAAATTTGTACAACAGATTGTCTATTATTAGAAACTTTAATCGTTGTTGATATTTGCTGGATTGTGATCTGATTTTCTGATTCTAATGCGTACTGATTTTCAAATTTCAAAACGGTATCTTCTTCAATACTACTGCTAATATTTTCTTGCAATTTATCAGTGAAAATTTTCAAACTTCGTGCTTGAGATTGATGGACATGTGAAGGTGCACCTTGATCTTTCTCAATACTGTAAGAAATGTGCCGAAATTGAAGGAATTGATTATACAAAATAGAGGCCATTTCATCATCATTTGTTTGTATCTCCATATTGGAATTTTTACTTACATCAATGAAATTAGGAGGAGATTGATCAAAGCTTGAAATAATTTCACATGGATTATGAATGGAAGGAATGTTGCAAATATGTTCAAACCAATCTAGTAATTCTTTTTTCAAATGTTTATTTTCAATTTTAAATTTTAAACAATTTAAACGAAACCTGATGGTAAAATCAATTAATGACTTACCTTCAGACCTTCGTAGATCTTCAAAATCATCAAATACCTATTCGTAGATATATCCATCAGATTTACAAAGGAAAATTGTAATAAATTGTTCCCAAGTGTGGATTGAAGCAAGTAGAAGTGATTTACACCAGTTTCTGTCTTTTTCCAAGAATGTAAGAATAAAAATCCCGCATAAAATACTTTCATTAATTTCATGAAAAGTAGAATTTGAAAATTTTTGAATGAATTTTAAAGCATGATTAAATACAAAATTATTTCTCCTACCATTAAAATTTACCTGAGACAAGAGTATTACCATTTCTGGTGGAGTATTGGAAGATGCTCGTCCAGAAATACAACTCCAAATTGGAAGTTTTGAAGGAGCCATTGTAATAAAAATAAAATATTAGAATACAAAGACTCCAAAGGAAAAAAAGTCTCAAGCCCTCCTTCTAGCGCCAAAATTTCGACGCCTCGACATTCACTACAACATGGGGGATGACCACCTGGTCCGGACCTTAAAGCAATTCTTTTTTTGTTTAGAATGGTGGCTCCGACTGGTTTAACTAGGTCGAGTTACCTTCTCTCAATATCCATTGGCTTAAAATATGACCTTTATCTACCGATGAGAAAGAGACATTAGATCATTTCTCTTGCCGATCGGACAAGAAAAGTGATCCTTAAGCTAATTTGGGCTTAGCGAGGCCACAACTAAAGTTCTGCCTCTTTGGGAAGAGGACCTTTTAAGTATGTATAATTTAATCTAAATGCAATATTATTCTAAGATGCAAGAAAAAGAAGATATTTTAATCTTATCTGAATTAGGAAGATATATATCTATCGCAACTGAGAGTAATATGTTTTAAATAATTGAGATTTAAATATGTTTATTTTAAATGAATATCAAGCTAAGGAAGTAGTTCAATTAACTAATATTGTGAATACCAAACATATTCTACCTAGAGACCTCTTAACTGAAATAATCAATCAACAACACTCAGAAAGTAGTTCTCAGAATGATATTGATCATTTAATCAGTAACTTGAATAAAATAAACAATAACATGTGGAAATAGTTCACAACATATCACTATTCAATAAATCAGTTTTATAAGACAGATTTTTGAGTAATTAGTTACTCAGAAATCAGAATTCAGAATTCAACCCATAAGAGTAGAGACAAATAATAACATAAATTGAGGCAAATTACTCATACTGACAGAAGTGCACAAGTATGCGAATAAATTTACAGATTCCTATTATCATAAAATGAAACCATCATTTAAAATAATAGTATTATAAATACTAATTTATTAAGTCCATTAATCCAGCTCCGGTCTCTAACAGTATTTTACAATGCCTGAACTTATGCTTTCAAAATAAGAGTTACAGTAGTGGAAGACCCTGTTCATTTTACATAAATCAGAATGTAAATGAAAAACCTCAATAATTATAATCTCAAGATCTGAGATTCCTCTCCTCTCACCCTACACCTCTAAATCCTCTAGAAAATAATGCCATCAATAATTCCAGAATTGCAGAGGAGAGAAGCCCTTTTTACATTTTGCAATCTGTTATTTATAATATATGCAAAGGAATTTTTCATAGGAAAGTTTGTTGAAGAGTGGTTTTTATAAATGAATTTTCATTGGTTCAGATCATATTATTCAATTTCTGGAGCATTCTAATTGATTGAGATCTTCTTCTTCTCATCTCTTTAATTGTTTTCCTACAAAAAAAAATCAAAAACAAAATTAAACTGTAGAAATAAAATCAAAATGCTAAATCTAAAAAAATAAATCCAATCCAAACTTTATTAAATAAATAATTTAAAAGGAAATATAAGCTTTCTATTGATTCATGTTATGATCTAATTGGTCAAGGATATCATTGAAGAATGGATCTTCTCTTAGAAGAAGTTGTGGGAAAATGAAAATGCAGAAAATAAAACTCAGAAAATTGATTTTGTTTGAAAAAATTGGAGTTTGATCTTGTGCCTAATTTTAGACCCAATAAATGATCAAATATATTAATGAAACCTCCTCAGAAATGTTCTCCTCCATTTTATCTATCCAATGAGTTGTCATGGGCCTCATTTGACCAAGTAAAACTCCATTTATGAGCTTCCAAAGATGATGAGTTAAAATTGCGAGAATGTTGGAATTTCTGTTGTTTAGACTAAAATATCAGAATTTTTAATTAAATTTTAATTATTTAGTTAATATTAATTTAATTATAATTCAAAACTAAATTAATTATTAAGAGACTAATTAATAATTAGTATTAATCTAATTAATTAAAATATATGATAAATTTAAAAAAATTATATATTAATTAATATATATTAATTAAAAATATTTTGATATAATATTAAAAGGTCAATACACTACTCCTTTCTAAAAATGGTTTCGAATGGTTTTTTAAAGCAAATGTAGTTTTAAAAGGTTAAATTTGAAAAACAAAAATCGCATTTGCATACAAATTCTTATCAGAGTTTTTGAAACATATCAATTTAGTATATTTGTGATAACACGATTTTTTACGGACGCGATATGTTTTTTATATTTTTTTATATATTTTTGATTGGGGTCCATAACTTTTTTTTAAATTTATTGAAGTTAAAAATTAAAACAAAGTGTGGACCATTTATAATGAGATTTTACAATTCGAAACTACATCTACTTTTCCATTATGAAAATTTTGATTTTGGTATTTTGTTTTAAAAAAAGGAAATTATGATAAATTATCAGAATCCCGAAAAGCGTGGTTTTTAAATGGTCTATAATTTGGCTGGGTCATTCATGAAAAATGAAAGATGTTAGTAATAACTGACTAAGATTTAATATTTACAATAAATGCATTATTGAATTAAATAATAACAAAAATTGAAATATTGTACATTTATACATTTTTAACCCAAACAAGAAAATGATCAAACTTCAAAGGAGTGCCATTTACAAACCGGTTTACCAAATGAAGTGAAACAAATATCGTTCGAAAGATTATGAAAAAATGGATTCAATAAAGCAATCAAAACTAAATTTCGTGGAAGATAAAAAATGACAAAAATGTATGTTAATTAACTTAATGAAAATCCTAAAAATGTGTTTAGCAAAAAATTTTGCAGAAAGGGTCCCCATTATTTGAAGTACATAAGTAAAAAATGGGGGGGGGGTTATGTTTTACCACAACACCGACCAAAAAATAATAATGTAAGGGCACAATAATAATAATATGGGGGTTACAGGGGTACAACAATAACAATAATATGGTTACACTAACAACTATAAGGGGATATACTTGTAATATAAGGACCTAATAGTAAACTTTTCATAAAAAACTGAAATTTTGGCTTCCAGAAGAGTCTACTATACCAGGTGTAATCTAGATCCAGAACCTTCTATCATAGTAGATAATCCTGACAGAATTTTAAAGAAAAACAAAAAGGTAGAAATTTTAGGTAATAACGATTCATTAATCAAAAAAAATTCTCTTCCCAATAAATTATCAAGTTTACTAGACATGGAATTATTTAGCTTTTGAGCAATATTTGTTTAAAACAAAATCATAAAGTGATACACACAATAGTGTAATAGATCCTGATTTCATTTCATTTATTGAAAGTAAGAGGGAAATTGTTTCACTTGATTCGGATGAAAAAACCCTAGAAGTTTATGATAAACTTGATGCTTTAACTGTAACTTTGATTAAGGAAATTGATGGAACTTATTTTCAACATTCAGTTGAATTGATTTCTTTATTTGCGTATACCCCTAAGCCTTCTACCATTCATTTATAATCTATAGGTTCATCCTTGTTTAGTACCACCTCATCTATTATTTCCACCAAACTTCATTCCACAGAATCCTTCATTCCTAAGCTTCCACTTGAACATAGAATTTTATTTCCATCTCCCAACACCTCAAGTTCATCCCCTAGTGTTTGTACTGCTTTTTCTAGTACTTCATTCTCATTTCCAAGTACTTCAACCATATTCCCAACTACATCTTCTAGTATCCCAACCTCATTTGCAAGTACTTCAACCTCGTCACCAAGCACTTCAAACTTACCTCCTAGCCAAGCTAGTATCTTAGCTATGGTTGCCAGATATGCCCCATTAGTCCTACAAGCCCCTCTACATGCCATGCCCCAAGATTACCAAAAAAAAATCTTTCAATTCGATGGTACTATTCATTACATTGCCCAGCAACATGTTAACAAAATGATAGATTACTTTGAATTGCATGAAATAGATGAAGCTAATGTCCAAATGAGACTTTTTGCTCATACTTTAGCTGGTGATGTAAAGAAGTGGTTTAAAGGTTTACCTGCTGGTAGTATTGCTGACCTAGCTGCTTTCCATAGGATGTTTCTTAATATATGGGAGAAAATGAAAAATAAATTACAATTTTTTTTTGAATTTGAAAACATAAAAAGAGCACCTAATGAAACAATTCATGACTATTGTACAAGATATAAGAGTATTTACAATGTAATCCCTGCCAATCTTAAACCTCCTCCAGACTCTGCCTGATCAAGTTCCCTGAATTTTTTGATATAGATACGACCTACCAACTGAGAGAGAGAAACACAAAAACTTAGAGAAGATGCAAAGTAATGTTGTAAGTGTATAAGAGAACTTGTTAGCCAAAAAAGCTAGATTGAGAAATGAAAGAAGAGTGGCAATAAAGGAGGAATCATTAGCCTCAGACCTTAAAATAGATAGCTTCGCAAAAACATTAGAAAGAATGATGGATAGATTGGACAATATGGAATGGAATCCACAGTGGGATAATCAACAACAAGGCCCTCAAATAAGAAATCCCAATTTTAGAAAAAACACCAACATTGGTAAATCTAGAGAATCAGCACCTAATCAAACAATAAGACCACATTTCCAAGAGAACTATGATGAAATTTCTCACCAAAACTAAGATGATGAATACACTCAAATTAATCTAATGGAAATTAATGATGATAATACCATTTTTCTTACACAATAAGAACAAGAATTATATGAATTACAATAGTTACAATTAGAATCTGGCGAGTCTTTTGATTACAAGCAAGGTTATGAGTTTGCCATTAATGAAGTTCATAAGAAATATAACCTTAGGAGCAAGAAAAATGTAGAACCCCCTACTAACAAATCTGCCCAAACTAAAACAAAGAAAATAGCAGAAGCTCCTACAAACAAAATACTGTAAATCCTCCCTAGGGAAACCCAACAAAATTCTAGTTCAAATCAGAAAAATTCAAATCCTAATCATAAAATTTCTAGTCCTAAAATTTTACCCAATCCTAAAATTGTTGACAGTATAGATATTGATGTTCAAAGATCAGCTGATCCTTAAAAATCTGCTGCTACCAAGACAAAAAATTCTGCAAAAACAACAATTTCGGATCCAAAAACATTTGTTGCTGATCCAAAATCAGTTGATCCTAAAACAACTACTGCCAAAACAGTTGCTAAAACTTCCAAAACTACCAAAATTACCACTGCAACTCAAATTTTCCCTGAAAAGAACATAAAAAGCAGTAAAACAGTGGAAACACAAACAGAAAATGAAAAACCAATTATAGAAAAAGAAGAGAAACACACTCAAACTGTAGTTACAAAAGAAGAAATAATTTAGTTAGGAAAATCACAAGCCCTATTCAACATCCAAACTAAAATTGCAAAACTTAAGATACCAATTCCTTTAACAGAATTGGTTACGCATGATTTATACAAATCATAGATCACTGACACTTTAAACATGAATGAAGGAGAAGACTGTTAATTTGAGTGATGACCAACCAGAACTAATATTTGGTCCTGAGGTAAATGGAAAACACCAAGAAGGAGGAGTTACTCCTTTCTACATTAGCTTGACTGTTCATGATCAAATTTTACATAATGCTATGCTAGACTCAGGAGCTTCACATAATTTAATGCCAAAAGCCATTACAGAAACCTTGAATTTAGACATCACTAGACCTCATAAAGATATTTTCTCATTTGATTCGAGTAAAGTGAAATGTCTAGGATTAATAAAATATTTATGTGTCACTCTAGTCCAATACCCTGTAAAAAGTATTGTCATGGATATTGTAGTAGTTGATATCCCTCCTATGTATGGAATGTTGTTATTCTGCTCATGGGGAGCAAAACTGCAGGGATCTCTACAATTAGACATGTATTATGCTACTATTTCAGTATTTGGCCAACCCAAGAAACTTTACAGAGAGACTCTAATGAAGTACATGGTTATTAGTGTAGAAAGACCTCGAAACTATCCTATTTATTCTACACCTACTGATATGGAATCTCTCATTTTATGTAATTATAAAACTAGTATAGAAAATAACACATAATTAAAAAAGAAAGAGAAATACCCAGATAATGAGAACATATTTCATGAATCAACATGACACCTAGAATTTGATGGATCAATGAATAAATTAGGAGCAGGAGCAGGAGTTTGGATTCACAACATGGAAAATAATCATTCAGAAGGTCATGCCTTTAGATTAAACTTCAAATGTACAAACAACATCGCTGAGTATAAAGCTTTGATTTTAGGACTGCAAATTGTTAGAAAATTAGGAGATAAAAGAGTTTCTATCATGGGAGACTCTGATTTAATTGTGAAACAAATTAGTGGAGAATATTCTATATATAATCCTAGATTAAGCCAATATAGAGAAACAATATTAGCTCTGATGAAATAATTGCTTGAGTGTGACTTTGCTGTAATTCCTAGAAAACAGAACATACAAGCACACAGTTTAGCAACTTTTTCTAGTATCTGCCTTTTCAGCGAAATCGCCAATATACAACAGAGGTAAGACACAAGCCCACTATACCAGACAACTTAAAATATTGGAAAAAAATTTCACAGTATACTCAAATATATCACTTTATGAATGCTGAAGGAGAATTCTGGAATTGTAACATAGAGACATATTGTACAGTAGATGATGAAATAGATAGTGAGATAGATGTAAATAATATAGATTTCACTAAACCTACTAAATTCACTCAATTAGAAATAGATAAACTAGAAAAGGTAGAAATAGAAGAATTAGGAGATGAGGGTTCTGAAATTTTAAACCTTAAGAATAACTTTTTACATAAGGGATTAGCCCCATTAGAAGATATTTATGATTCAAATGATGTTGCAAGAACACTAAAGATGGAACCATTAAGATCAGATATATAAGAATGTAATATAGGAATAGAACAAAGGCCTAAACTCATCAAACTTTCAAAAGCCCTACATCAAGAAGAAAAACTGAAATGCATAGCTCTGTTTAAGGAATGTCAGGATGTATTTGCATGGAGTTATGAAGACTTGAAATCTTATAACACTAGCATAATGCAACAAAAAATGCCTATAAAAGAAGATAAAAAACATTTCAAATAGAAGCTTGGACGAATCAATCCAGTTTTAATGCCCTTAATTGAAAAAGAGGTTAAGAGAATGTATGAAGCTCAGATAATTGCACCTATCAGAAATTATGATTGGGTTTCAAACCTAGTTCCCACTAGGAATAAAATAAGGGAAATCAGACTTTGTGTTGATTTTCGAAATTTAAACAAATTTTCCCTAAAATATAATTATTCTCTCTCCAAGATGGATCATATTATATAGAGGGTGGTTGGTTCATCCAGGATTTCATTACATGATGGATTCTCTGGGTACAACCAGATTTTAGTTCAGCCATAAGACCAACCAAAGACAACATTTACTACTCCTCGGGGTACTTTCATGTCTTTGAAAATGCCTTTTGGATTAATGAATGTAGGATACACCTTTCAAAGAGCTATGGATATTGATTTTTCCAAGGAAATTCATGATTTTCTTATAATTTATCTAGATGATATAACTATATTTTCAAAAACAGATAATGAACATCTAGATCATCTGAGACAAGTGTTTATCAAATGCAGGAAATTTGGTATTTCTTTGAATCCCAAAAAGACTCTCTTTTGACTTGAAGAAGGAAAACTATTAGGGCATATTATATCAAAATAGGGAACTATGATATACCCAACATGAATAGAGGCCATTTTGAACATAAGCCACCCTAGAAATATTAAGGAATTTTAGGCTTTCTTAGGTAAAATCAATTTTATCAGAAGATTCATTTCAAACTTAGCAAAAATAATTATATAAGTCAATAACATGCTGAAAAAAGACTCAACACTTAAATGGACTGTAGAGGCCAAACAATCATTTGAATCAATAAAACAAACCCTTACATGAAAACTAGTCCTAATAAGTCCTGAATTCAAAAAAGAATTTATTATTTTTCCTTTTGCTTTAGAATGTACTATTGTTGTAGTTTTACTGCAGAAGAATGATGAGGGCTATAAACAACCCATTGCATTTTCCAGAAAATCACTTAGATATGCCACTTTAAAGTATAACATAATGGAAAAGAAGGCACTAGCATTAGTGAAGGCTATCAAAGACTCTAGAGTGTACATCTTGTATTCACACATCATTGCTTATGTTCCAAATTCAATAGTGAAAGACATTCTAACTCAAAATTGGCATGATGGTAAAAGAGGAAAATGGATTTCCACGATTTTGGAATATGACATAGAAATTAAGCCCACCAAACTCATTAAAGGTCAAGGTTTAGCCAAAATTATGGTTGAATCAAACTGCCATGCTTTAGATATAAATTTTATTTCCCAATTAGATGATCAGGAAGAGATGGCGACTCCACAGATCAGAGAAGCCTTTTTATATTCACCATGGTATGCAAATATCATATTTGTATTACTAAATTTACAAGCTCCTCCTGGATTGTCAAGAAATAAAGCTAGATATTTAAAGTTAAAGGAAATGGAATTTTGTATCATAGATAATTATTTTTTTGGAAAGATCACGGTGGAATTTTATTGAATTTTTTTCTTAAAGATGAAGTTGATAAAGTTATGGAAGAGTTTCATGTAGGTTACTGTGGATGACACCTTTACTAAAAATCAATTGCAGATAAAATCTTGAGAGTTGGTTTTGACTGGCCTACACTTTTTGTAGATGTGAAAAGGTATATGACCTCATGTCGCAAATGCCAAATCTTTGAAGGGAAGAAAAAATTACTACCTTTACCCCTTAAACAGATCTCCATAGAAATGTCTTTTCAACAATGGGGTCTAGACTTCATTGGTGAAATTCACCCACCATCCTCAGCCCAACACAAATTGATTTTGACAACCACAAACTATTTCACTAAGTGTATAGAAGCCATTCCTTCTAGGAAATCCACCGATACTTTCATAATCTCATTCTTAGAAAAAAATATATTGTCTAGATTTGGATGCCCCCAAAAGCTCATTACTGATAATGCAGCTACTTTCAAGTCTAAAAATATGATTGAATTCTGTAATAAATACCACATTACCCTTGGCCATTATACTATTTATTACCCTCAAGGTAATGGTCTTGCTAAATCCTCAAATAAAAGCCTTGTTAATATCGTCAAGAAACTACTAGAAGAAAATAAAAAGATGTGGAACAAAAGGATATTTAACGCCTTATGGGTAGATAGACTTACCACCAATAATTCCATTGATACATCCCCTTATCAACTTGTATATGGGATGGATGTTGTTTTTCCATCCTCTTTAGGATTAAGACTAATGAAGATGATCCAAGAACTACATGTAGAAACCAATGATATCCAGAGAAGGATAAATCAAACCATACACTTGCATCAAACCAGGGAGGAAGTCTATCTCAAGTCTCAAGTTGTTCAAGATAAGATTAAAAATATATTTGACAAGAAGACTAAGGAAGATGATTTTTATATAGGTGACAAAGTTCTTAAGTGGGATTCCAGGAGAGAAGAGAAAGGTAAACATGGTAAATTAGATTTACTATGGAAAGCTCTATATGTCATTTATGGTTACAAAGGTAATAATGCATTCTTTTTGAAAGAGTTGGATGGATCAGATTTTCCAGGTGGACCTATCAATGGTAGAATGCTGAAGCATTACCATTCCTCAGAATAACAGTAGTTCATTTTGTTTACTTTTCTCATTGTATATAACATTGTAGAGTTTAGATTGGATAGGATGTTTTTCTTGAAAATTTTAAGCTCAGAGAGAAGGCGCTAAGCTTTGAAAGTAAAAATATCATAAGTATGAATAATGTACAGCTCATAAAACAATTTCAAGGCCATCACAATCAAAATTCAAGGCCACTGATCTTAAAGCTCTTTAAATTTCACCAGGAAATGTCATTCCCATGTGGAGCCACTATTAGCGTCCTATAATAATGTTGGACATTAGGTTCAACGCTCCCCGTGTGTTTCACGACATGGACTAACTGCCTCTTGTGGATCCTAACTCTGGTGATTGTAGCGGAGAATAAAGCCTGTAGGTTTTGGTCTAATGGAAATCGTGATTCCAGCAAGTGGTATCAGAGTGACAGGTCTCAAGTTCGAAACTCACCTGACTCGCGTTGGGGGGGAGATTGTTGGACATTGGGTTCAATGCTCCCCGTGTGTTTCACGACATGGACTAACCGCTTCTCGTGGATCCTAAATCTGGCAATTGTAGCGGAGAATAAAGCCTGCGAGTTTTTGTCTAACGACAATTGTGATTCCAACAAATAAAAGGATTCATAATTTTGAATTGAATTTGATTAAGTCTTGTAATATGTACATACTTTTCTTTCTGCAAAATTGTTTTCCCATATTGAAAAAAATAAAAAAATGTAAAGAGGGCAAAAGTCCTAAAATAAAAATCAAAGGACTTGAAAGAAAAAGATAAAAAAGAATATAGAAAATGAACCCCAACAAAAAAAGAGATAAAAATACATCATGAAAGTGATGCAAATTCAAATGCCACTACTTTTACTTTACTTTGAAAAAATAATGATTGTGTGCATCTTGTTAAAAATGCAACAATCCATGAAGGTCAAACTGCTTAATCTTGATCTTTCATGCTTTAAATGTCATGTTGATAGATAGAGAATAAATATCTAGCGAAACTGTTTAATCTTGGAAGATCAGTAGTTAGGTAGAGAATAATAGGGAGCTCAACAATTCAATCTGAGCCCTTGGAAGAAATAAGGTTAGAATTAGATAATTTGCTGTTAAAATAAAAATGAATAAGGGTTTGCAAGCTCAAATGCGCCCATGTAAATGAAGAAAAAATATTAGGGTAGTTGATGGGTAGGCAGAAGCAGTTTTCACAAGGCATGGATAACATAAAATTGGTCATTTCATTTACTAACTTCTTTCAAAATCATTCCCCTTGTAAAGAGAACTTTCCCCCTCATTTTAACCTTTTTCCCCATTATTCACTCATTTTTCCTTACAAGACCCCTTTCCTAAGTTAAAATGCATATTTTCCTTTAGAAAAGTAAAATCCCTTTATTTAATTTCCATTTCGTTCACCAAAATACCCAAAAAATACCTTTATCCTAAGTTTTCCTTTAAAAGGTGATGTGTCAGGTCCCACTGTGAAAATATCCATTCCCGATATCAATTTTACATTAGAATCTTAGTGTATTTTTTACAATCCTGCTCATATAATAATATTAACATTTAACTTTAATTATTTAATTCCCCTTATACATTAGCCTATATTAAAATAATTCTTTTATATGTATATCCCCAAAACCCTTATTTTATTTTATAAACTATAGTTGAGTTTCCCCACATTTTGATTCATTTCAGGCCCATTGATTATTACCCCACCTATTATAATGTCCCACTTACCCTAACCTCATTGGCTATGCATTAATCGCTGACCCCATGTAACATAAAACCTTTAAATATATATTATAACCATTTTTCATAACCCGCATAGCCTAAAGTCCTAGGCCCCAAGCCTATCCAATCACGACGCATCTGTCGCATCCTCCCAACCGTCGGATCATAACCGATCAGATTTGATGGCCCTTATCACCTATCACCTATCGCACATCCAAAATCCTGATAGTTAACATACCCTTGACCTTATGATATCCGTGGTTTTCAGAGCCCTGCTCCTGACTACGTGGCCAAATTCTATTCGATCGTATCCATCCAAAATTTATTGCCTACCACCTTTTGCTCATACTAAAATCGCTCAACAGTTTTTCCTACATGTTATGAAAACCAACCTCTCAATTTGAATTAACCCCACGCTTAAATGTTAATCAATGTTGGTTAAAAAAATCCATATAACCACCATTTTGTACCTTTTCTCCACTTTATGTTACAGTTTTCCACAAAAGAACTATTGTGGACCTAAAAATTTGTTGTCGACCCTGTTTTAAACTAAATTTCAAATAGAATTCGTCCATTTGCTACTAAATACACTGCAAAAGTCATATGAAGCACTATAAAAGACCAGAAGATCCTTAGAAAGCTTCCGCAACCTCAGAACCCTTTCTACAAACTTAAAATCTTCATTTTATCCAGGTATTCTTCAAAGCAAAGACTTGTACTTCATCAAAAGGGAAAGTAATAAGTAATTGAATCTTTAAGAACCCTGCAGACCTGAAGAAAGCCCTTTTGCATTCCAAATCCTTTTCTGCAGACCCTAGGTGTCCTTTTGCAGAATTCTAAGGTCCTAAGATTGTTTTTAATCACAAAGAGTACAATTTGAGTAGTTTAAACCTTTTGTAGACCATAGATAAGCCCCTATTTCATCCTAAATCAGTCTGCAAACTGTAATTATCTGTCTGAGGTGGTCCTAAAGGCCTAAATCAGTTTTTTCTAACTCAAAGATTAATCAATTTATTAAAATTAACAAAAAAATGGCTTCCAAAAGCATTGTATCTATTAATCCTCTACAACCTCTAGTTGTAGATGTAGAACACACTCCCTTGGTTGACAAAGATTTTAAAATTAATGACAAAGTCACTGAGTTTAATCTCCTTGAGCTCCACTAATGGAGCCATGACAAATCCATAGATCAAGCAGATGAGGATTTCATTTAGGAATCTAATTTTCCAGAGCATGTAGTCCCACAAACTTTCCAGTGCCCAGAAGTGATTAGACACTGTCAGTCTTGTTATTTCCCTTACCAAAGAGCCATAATAAGCCCTAAAAAAAGAAATTGTGTTTACCATCACAACCGAGTCCATCAATCAAATGCTCTAGGTCTAATCTAGGCCAGATCAAACCCCTTTGTCCATTGAGGCCCTTACATAGTCATAACTGAATCTGGAATTCCCCAAGAGGTTCCAGATATTTCAAACTTTCATGCCTTCATTAGTAGAAAATCCCAAGACAAATCCTCCTTACCCATTTGCAATATTTTTTGAGAGAACCAGACATATCATCCCCATGTTGTCTTGCATTTTGGGCTATTTTACAGATGAGCATGTTGATGCTACAGTCTTAGGTTTCCTGCCCACTTTCACACTTGGTCAGCCTCCTACTACCATTTTTAATTTTTCCCAGTACCTTGCTAACAATATGCATGAACAACTTGTTAAAATGCTTGAAGAAGGTGCTTTCAATTATTCATCAGTCATATTACACATGTTTTTGTATTTTAAGTCTTATAAATTTACCATCAACCTTAAAAAGCCTAATGTTGAAGGTAACCCATAGTAAATTATATTTTAGACTCCAATTATCAGAAAAAACTCCACACAGTCCACCTACACAGATTTCATTGATTGTTTTATTCATCCTATGGTCAACATGATGAACATAAACACACCGCCAAGAATTAGTGAGGAAATTAAGAATGTCCTGCAATTATCAGAGCATAATAGGATAGGATATTGGTACCTCTATCAGAACCATACAAATATTAGGGTATATGGATCAAATATTATTCCATATAAACTGCCCAAATACCTCCCAATGAGGTTATTTTCCCTTGAGTATATCAGAAAAATTCTTAATTATGATGGAATCAATTTCTTAGAAGCTAAGAAGAAGACACAATTCAAAATAAAAAATCAGGTTGTCCCTTTTATTTGTAATATTACAAATCTAGGTCCAGAGGCTGAAAAGTATTTGCAGGAGTTTAAATTCAGTAAGAGTTTTATGTGGTATTATGATCCTCTATGAGTAATAAGTAAAGTGAGAATCAAATGAAAACTAAATCCTTATGTACATGAGAAGAAACCAGATATTGAGAAATACTCCAACCAGTTTGAATGGTTGGAGAATACCGTGATAGTGGCAGAGAAGCAAGGTAATACTAGTCAAATCTTGCAAACTCCAGCCCAAGAAGATAGAAAATAAAAATTAGTCAGAGAAGAAGGATCATACACTACAGAAACAACCACTGAAACTAAGTTTAAATTAATGTACAAGAAGAAGCCGAATTAAATCATGTCAATTAAGAAGTGGAAACAATAGAAGTAATTGATACAGAAATAGTGGTGAAAGGCAATTCTCCACCTACAGTTACTGAAAGAACACATCAACCTTCAACTTAAAACACTCAAATGATACAAAAATAGCACAGTATTGAAGTATCCTCATCCAACAAACCAACAGAGAAGGAGATGGACATTATGCTGAAATACAAAGAGATAAAGATGAAAAATGAAGACTTGAATACTGATACATACAAACAGTATTGGAAACAATCACCTAGTGACCAAAGCAAATTGCTTTCTGCTTTTGACTACAAAACTAGGAAGATGAAAATGAACTTCCTACATCCTAAAGTAAAGCATCCCAAATCATCAACAGATTACAAAAAAACATCATATGAAGTTCAAGAAGAATATCTTCATCCAATTGATCAGATATAATTTCACAAACAAGCTGGTGAAATTATTTATTCTACAATGACAAATAAATCCATGAGTGTATAGAAGCTGGAAAACACTCTTCAGAACATCAAATATCAGCTTAAATTGGATAAGGCATCCTCACAGGCTAAAGAAAATAGAATAAAATCTTTGGAGGATTTGATTATTGAAGTAGGATATGATCCTAATAATGTAAAAGTTACAGATGATTTAATAAAGAAGAAAAATGCAGACATTGTTGCATTAAATAAGCAACTTAAGCTGCCTCCTATAGAACATCCTTAAGCAAAGGAAGTGTTACAAGATGCAAATCAGAAAGATGAGATGATGAATCTCATTCTTAAGTGACTACCCAGATAAAAGAAATGGAGAATGAAATGGACAAGTTGGTCCAGGAGAAAAAGGCAAGAGCAGAAGAAGTTCCTGTCATTGTAATTCTTGTAGTCGCAATAGTTGTGCCTTCTATACTAGCATAATCATTGGCTCCTACATTGCCAATGGTTGCAACACTTCCTGTTACCTCATCAACAACAGCAGTACAGCCTACAGATGAGGCAAGTAAACTAGTAAAATTTGTGCAAGACATGTCTATCCAAAATAATGAAACAAACAGACTCAAAGAATAGCTGAAAAGTCTAGATGATGATCTGAAGAAGATAGTATAGATTATGCACAAGAATGAAGAACATAAAAAAAACAGGTTGAATGAGAAAGTGAAGAAGTTAGAGAAAGATCTAACACTGAAAGAACCCATTGCACAAGCCAAGAAGCAGCTATGGGCCAATATCATTGAATCTGTCAATGATATTTGGCCATCCATATAGGTTATCTATGAACAGAAAGACTTAATCGAATTAGCAGGAGAAGCCATTCAAAATACCAAAGAAGAACTTGGCAAAAAGCTATAAGAAGCTAATGAAATTATAAAGTTTCTTAATTCAAATAATATACAAGAATTGGAAGAAATTGGTATATTTGACAAGACAAATACTATTCTTGAAGTCAGCAAGGTGATTTCATAGAGAAATTTAATGATATAACTAGAAGAAAAATGCTAAAACATGGAGGTTTCCATCACAAGGTTCATGATGAAGTTTGAGACTCTTAGACAAAAGGGCCTTCCAAATCCATTAGTCTTTCATGACATATTAATGAAGCAGGATGATTATGATAAGAAGATGAGAGAAGTGGCTAAGGAGCAAGCTAATAATTCAGCCATGCAGGGAATTACAACAGGGAAGGTACTTTACAAAAGAATTGAGAACCTTTTTTACCTGCAACATGAGGTAAAACACCTATTTGTCAACAAGCCTACATTCTCAAAATACATAAAGGCTGATGAGATATACAAAAGGATGATGGAGATCAAATAGTGAGAGGCATAATTTTTGGAAATTTTGATTGATTTACTAGAAATTTTGATTGATTTACTATGAAAACAGTTTGCAGTAAAAACAGAGTAGTAAAGGTTAAAACAAATAAAAAGAGCAGACAGTTTCACAATTACAGAACAACAGTAACAATGAAAACAAAACATGAATGATGACAAGTAAAATAGCATTCAAAATTTAAAGAGTATCAGAGTCAAAGAGTATCAGTTGAAAGTTAGAGTTAAAGTCAAATCAAAAATTACAAAGCAAAGATGAATATTGCCAGCATAAAGGACACTCCACTGCCTAACTGTAACTTTCGTTGAGCAATAATCAGAGGCGAATCAGTAGCAAAATATCAAAAATTAAACAACAAATCAATAAAAGTAGGGACAACTTGCATTAATTAGATAACTGTCTCTATCTTCTTGCATGAAGATATTTATTTTTCCTTGAATAATTCCTAAGTTTGTTTTAGGATATTTTGTAAGAGATTTTGTATAAATACTTCACATTTCAAAGTATTGAGGGTGGATGAATTGCTGACCATTTCTATAGTTGTACTATTCTAGAACCTGAGGGTGATTGTAACAACTTCAAGTCAGCAGACTGGATTAAAACAATAAAGAGATGATATTACAGGATTCATGTGTTGGGCCACTACATTGAAGTACTTTCTATTTTTTCAATTCTTTCTTTCTAAATTTTTCACATGCTCATATGTTTGCTTAATCTAAATGATATAACTGGAATGTTATTACAGAATATGTTTGATTACACTCTATCTAGAATTGTTTATCATTTATATGTTTTTCTTCTAATATCCAGATTAGGGAATTATTAGTTGATCCCTTATTTCAATTGACCTCTTTATTTTCACTTATTATCCAGATTTTAGAACCCTTAATTTCTCTCTTACCCCGATTGAAAAAAATTCACCATCATCTTAAGGATCTGAAATGACTAAACTATCTTGCCGTGTGAATACTTCCCTTTAAAACCTTGATCTTGCTCCTGCTGCTTGACACATTGAATCCATTACCCCAATGGAATACATACCTACATCTATCCATATGATTAATTGATTTCACCACCAAACCAAATCCAAAATCAAAATCCCAAGTAATCCTACATAACTAGCCTAAAATCAGCTAAAATCAACAAAGATAAATCATATAGAGAGAGCCCTCTCTTAGCATTAGGAAGGCTAGATCCTAAGGCTCAAAAGTAGGTTTGTGGTTACCTCTAATATTCTTTAAAACAAAAAAATAAACAACCCTTTGAGAATTATTGGACTGATAACATCCTGGAGACCATACTGGGGACTAACCAATTCTCAGTGTTTGAAATTAATCTTAAAGGAAATATTTTTAATTATCTTTTCACCTTAAGATTGTTTTAAAGGGTTGTGAGTAAAATTTTCATAAAAAACTGAAATTAAGGCTTCCAGAAGAGTCTACTATACTAGGTCTAATATATATATAGAACCTACTATCATAGTAGATAATCGTGACAGAATTTTAAAGAAAAACAAAAAAGTAGAAATTTTAGGTAATAAAATTCATTGATCAAAGAAAATTCTCTTCCCAATGAATTATCAGGTTTACAAGACATTGAATTTGGTTTATATTTTGAGCAATCTTTTCTTAAAAAAAAATAAGAAAGTGATATACATAATAGTGTAATAGATTCCTATTTCATTTCATTTATTGGAAGTAAGAAGGAAATTGGTTCACTTGATTCAGATGAAAAATCCCTAGAAGTTTATGATAAACTTGATGCTTTAACTGCAACTTTGATTAAGGAAATTGATGCAACTTAGTTTCAACATTCCGTTGAATTGACTACTTTATCTACCTATACCCGTAAGCCTTCTACTTGTCATTTAGAATCTGTAGGTTCATCCTTGTTTAGTACCACCTCATCTATTATTTCCACCACACTTCATTCCACAGAATCCTTCATTCCTAAGCTTCCACTTCAACCTAGAATTTTATTTCCATCTCCCAACACCTCAAGTTCATCCCCTAGTATTTCTACTTCTTTTTCTAGTACTTCATTCTCATTTCCAAGTACTTCAACCACATTCCCAACTACATCTTCTAATATCCCAACCTCATTTTCAAGTACTTCAACCTCATCACCAAGCACTTCAAACTTACCTCCTGGCCAAGCCTGTATCTTAACTTTGGCTGCTAGATATGCCCCATTTGTCCTACAAGCACCTCTACATGCCATGCCCCAAGATTACCAAAGCAAAATCTTTCAATTTGATGGTACTAGTCATTACACTACCGAGAAACATGTTAACAAAATGACAGATTACTTTGAACTGCATGAAATAGATGAAACCGATGTCTAAATGGGACTTTTTTCTTAAACTTTTGCTAGTGATGTAAAGAAGTGGTTAAAAGGTTTACCTGCTGGTAGTATTGTTGATTTAGCTATTTTCCATAGGATGATTCTTAATGGATGGGAGAAAAAGAAGAATCCATTACAAATTTTGTCTAAATTTGAAAACATAAAAAGAGCACCTAATGAAACAATTCAGGACTATTGTATAAGAAATATGTTGCATAACCAGCTCCAAAAAGAGAAGAAAAGAGATATAAACGCCTTAGAAATGAGCCACTTCGAGGGGGCAACCTCCAATAAATTACATAAATGAACAATTCTTGAATGATCAAATTTACAAAACGTCCTTTCTATATATAGGAGTCCATGGGGCCATAATGTAATCCTAGTGGGCCACAATGTAATCCTAGCCGACCTAACAATAAGAATTTAAGGGCACAATAATAATAAAATGGGGGTTACAAGGGTACAATAATAACAATAAGGGGGTTACACTAACAAAAATAAGGGACTATACTAGTAATATAGAGACCTAACATGCCCCTCTCCTTCAAAAAAGTGTTGTCCTCAATGCTTGAGTAGCTCTGGGTGCTTCTGTATAAAATTCTCATCCTCCCATGTAGAATCTTCAGTGGGTAAGTTCTTCCACTTGATGAGATATTTTGAAATTGATCGATTCCGTAGTTGTCGAGTTCTTGTTTCTGTGACCGCTTCAGGTTCCAATATGATTTTTCCTTCCTCATCAAGTTCTGGTAATATTGTTTGAACTGGAATATTTTCACCGATAACCTTTTTTAAGCATGAACCATGGAAAATTGGATGTACTCGCGAAGAAGCAGAAAGCTCCAATTTGTATGCCATAGTACCAATCTTTTGCAACACCTTGTAAGGACCATAGTACTTCGGCGAAAATTTATTATCCTTCTTTTCTTGCTTGAGGGACATTTGTTTGTATGGTTGTAGCCGTAAAAATACCCAATCTCCTACATCAAAACTTATCTCGCTGCGATGTTGATCTGCCTGTTGTTTCATTCGATTTTGTGCCAAATTCAGGTTATCCTTTAAGAGTTGGAGAACTTCTTGCCGATGCTCGATGTGATCTTCCACTGCTTGAACCTTCGAATTTTCCCTTAAAGATGACGTGATGGATGGTGGATGATATCCATAATGTGCCATAAATGGGGTCATTTTTGTTGTTGTATGGAAGGAAGTGTTATACCACCATTCAGCAAGAGGTAACCACTTGACCCATTGTGTTTGTTTATCAGATACAGAACAACGAAGATATCCTTCCAAACATTTATTTACTATCTTAGTTTGACCATCAGATTGAGGATGATAAGATGAGCTATGAGCTAATTGAGTACCCAAACAAGAAAATAAATCCGTCCAAAAATTTCCAGTAAAAATGGGATCTCTGTCGCTCAGAATATCCCTTGGGCTTCCATGTAGCTTTTGAATTCTGTCCATAAATGTAGTAGCAACTGTACTTGCTTTAAATGGATGAGATAATGCACAAAAGTGTGCATACTTGGTAAGTCTATCAACTACCTCCATGATGACACTCTTTCCTTTAGACTTAGGTAAACCTGTGATAAAATCCATTGAAATCTCCTCCCAACATTGACTTGGAATGGATAAAGGTTGTAGAAGTCCTGGGGTCTTAATTGTTTCCACTTTATTCTGCTGGCAAACGAAACATTCTTCCACAAAATTTTGAATATTAGATTTAAGGCCATCCCAAAAAAATTATTTCTTCACCCTGTGGTAAGTTTTTAAAAATCCTCAGTGTCCTCCTAAAGGAGAAGTGTGCAATTCCAGAAGAATCTTTTGTTTTAGTTGGGAATTCTTACAAATATATAAGAGATCTTTGTACCATAAGGAATCATTTTTCCAACTAAATGTATCAGATGGACTAGGATCTTGCTGTAATTTTTGAATGAGTGTCCATACGTCTTTGTCCTTCTTCCATTCATCTCTTGCTTCGGTTATCCAATCTGGTTGGATAATAGAAATGGCACAAAGCAATGCTTCCACCTCTTCATTCTTTCTTGAGAGTGCATATGCAACAACATTAAACTTTCCTTTTTTGTAGATTATTTCAAAGTCATAACCCAACATCTTTGTGACCCATTTTTGCCGCTCTTCTGACGATAGTCTTTGTTCCAAAAAGTGTTTAAGACTATCATGATCAGTTTTTACCTTGAAGTGTCTTCCCATTAGGTAAGTTTGCCATTTCTTTAGTGCATGCAGTATTGCTAACATTTCCTTCTCATAAACAGGTTTCTGTAAATACTTTCCTTTGATTGGACGACTTTCAAAAGCAATGGGTCTTCCTTCCTGCATTAAAACTGCACCAATTCCATTTCCTGAGGCATCACATTCCACAATAAAGGTTTTTGTGAAGTCCGGTGTAGCTAAGACCGGTGCTAGGCACATTGCCTCTTTAAGACGTTCAAAGGCCTTAGTTGCTTCAGGAGTCCATGAAAATGCATCTTTCTTCAATAATGTTGTTAGAGGTGCCGCTATTCTCCCATAATTCTTAACAAACTTGCGATAATACCCTGTTAACCCGAGAAATCCTCGCAACTTCTTTATGGTTGTGGGGACTTTCCATTCCTTAATGGCTTTAATTTTGTTAGGGTCTACATTAACACCCTCGTGAGATACAATATGACCCAGATATTCCACCTCTTGTACTCCAAAGAAACATTTGGATTTTTTTGCATATAATTTTTTCTCCTGCAATAGTTTGAGCACCCTGTCAACATGTTCAACATGATCCTTCCAAGACCTGTTGTAGATTAGTATATCATCAAAAAATACTAGAAAAATTTTTCTAAGGAAGGGTTTGAAAATGGAATTCATCAACCCTTGAAATGTAGAAGGTGCATTGGTAAGGCCAAAAGGCATGACCAAAAATTCATAATGACCCTCATGAGTTCGAAATGTCGTTTTTGGAATATCTTCAGTCTTCATTCTAATTTGATGATATCCTGAACGAAGATCCAACTTGGTAAAATAAATTTCTCCATGTAATTCATCCAATAATTCATCAATCACATGAATGGGAAATTTGTCTTTAATGGTGAGCTTATTGAGCTCCCTATAATCTGGACACATTCGCCATGATCCATCCCTCTTGTGTACCAATACTACAGGAGCAGAGAAAGAACTTTGACTAGGTTGAATTATACCTGCCTCTAACATTTCTGCAATCATACGTTCAATTTCGCTCTTTTGGAAGTAAGGATATCTATAAGGCCCGATGTTTGGAGGAACACTTCCTGGAATCAAATGAATAGCATGATCATGATCACGAATAGGTGGGAGTCCTTTGGGAGTTTCAAACACCTTGGAATGATTGTCCAAGACTTGTTGGAGATCTGCAGAAATAGATGATTTTGATGTCGGAACTTCTAGTGAGCATAATTGTGCAATTACACCCCGTTGTTCTTTCTTTAGAAGCTTTGTCATGACATTAGAGCTTATTATCCTTCCTGGCTTCCCTTCAATACCCCGTAATTCGACTTCCTTTCCTTCTGAAAAAAATTTCAAGAAAAGTTCTTGAAAATTAAAAGCCACCGTCCCCAAAGATTGTAACCATTGTACTCCTAGTACAACATCAGCACCTCCCATAGGAATGGCAAGCATTGGACTAGTCAATACATATTCCCCCATGGTTAGCTTGATATTATGGCATTTTCCAGAGCAATTTATAGTTCCTCCATTTGCAACCATCACTTGACATTCTGGTGCTGGGTATAGGAAACAATTTAATTCCTTGGCTACCTTATAATGAATAAAATTATGGGTGATACCTGAATCAATCAACACTATTACCATTTTCTTTTTGATATGTCCTTTGTCTCTGAAATTGATAGCCAAGAAACTACAGTCCGTGCACTTGCAACCACTTTTTATGGAACTCCAATCCGATCCCCAGAGAGAGAGTTATTGAACTTTTCCCACGATCACCTCTTTGAGATGAAATTCAGGAGCCTGAAAAAGCACTACCTTCCACAGATCATATTTCCAAAAATATTGCGAACCAAGCTCTGAAATTTTTTGAAGAATTTCCTCAGGATTTTAGCTTTGCACCATATGAATTTCAGATTCTGAACCTTCGTAGAAACAAATTTATAGCGAAACTTCCACGATGACCTGTTTAGGAGCCTGAAAAAATACCTAACTTCCACAGATGATATCTCCAAAAATATTGCGAACCAAGATCTGAAATTTTTAGGCAATCTTCCTCAGGATTTCGGCTTCGTACCCTAAAAATTTCAGCTTCTGAAACTTCGTATAAAAAAATTTATAGCGAAAATTCCACGATGACCTGTTTGGAGCAGCGAAACCCTAGAATCCAAAGCTCTGATACCAAATGTTGTGTAACCAGCTCCAAAAATAGAAGAAAAGAGATATGAACGCCTTAGAAATAAGCCACTTCGAGGGGGGAAACCTCCAATACATTACATAAATGAACAATTCTTGGATGATACAATTTACAAAACCTCCTTTCTATATATAGGAGTCCATGGGGCCATAATGTAATCCTAGTGGGCCACAATGTAATCCCAGCCGACCTAACAATAATAATTTAAGGGCACAATAATAATAAAATGGGGGTTACAAGGGTACAATAATAACAATAAGGGGGTTACACTAACAACAATAAGGGACTATACTAGTAATATAGGGACCTAACAAAATAATAGTATTTACAATGCAATCCCTGCCAATATTAAACCTCATCTAGACTCTGCCCTGATCAAATTCCTTGATGGATTTGATACAGATATGGCCTACCAATTGAGAGAGAGAAACCCAAAAACCTTAGAGTAGATGCAAAGTAATGCTATAATTGTAGAAAAAAAATTGTTAGCCAAAAAATCTAGATTGAGAAATGAAAGAAGAGTGACAATAAAGGAGGAATCATTAGCCTCGGACCTTAAAATAGGTAACTTAGAAAAAAAATTAGAAAGAATGATGGATAGATTAGACAATATGGAATGGAAGCCATAGTTGGATTATCAACAACAAGGCCCTTAAATAAGAAATACCAATTTCAGAAAAAACACCAATACTGGTAAATCTAGAGAATCAGCACCTGATCAAACAATAAGACCACCTTTCCAAGAGAACTATGTTGAAAGTTCTTACCAAAACGAAGAAGATGAAGACACTCATATTAATCTAATGGGAATTAATTATGATAATACCATTTTTCTTATAGAATAATAACGTGAATTATATGAATTACAACAGTTACAATTAGAATCTGGTGAGTCTTTTGATTACAAGCAAGGTTATGAGTTTTCCATTAATGAATTTCATAACGAATATAACCTTAGGAGAAAGAAAATGGTAGAAACTCCTACAAATAAAATATTGTAAATCCTCCTTAGGGAAACCAAACAAAACTCTAGTTCAAATAAGAAAAACTAAAATCCTAATCATAAAATTTCTATTCCTAAAATTTCACCCAGTCCTAAAATTGTTGAAATTATAGATATTAATGTTCAAACATCAGTTGATCCTCAAAAATTTGTTGCTGCCAAGACAAAAAATTCTGCAAAAACCAAAATTTTAGATCCAAAAACATCTGTTGTTGATACAAAATCAGCTGATACTAAAACAACTGATGCCAAAATAATTGTTGAAACTTCCAAAACTGCCAAAATTGCCACTGCAACTCAAACTGTTCCTAAAAAAAATATAAAAAGAATTAAAACAGTGGAAACACAAACAGAAAACGAAAAACCAACTGCAGAAAAAGAAGAGAAACACACTCAAACTGCAATTGCAAAAGAAGAATTAATTTAGTTAGGAAAATCACAAGCACCATTCAACATCCAAATTGAAATTGCCAAATTGAAGATACCAATTCCTTTAACATAATTGATTAAGTATGATTTATAAAAATCATAGATCACTGACACATTAAACATGAATGAAGGAGAAAACTCTGTTAATTTGAGTGATGACCAATCAGAACTAATATTTGGTCCTGAGGTAAATGGAAAACACCAAGAAGGAGGACTTCCTCCTTTCTACATTAGCTTGACTGTTCATGATCAAATTTTACATAATGCTATGCTAGATTTAGGAGCCTCACATAATTTAATGCCAAAAGCCATTATGGAAACTTTGAATTTAGATATCACTAGACCTTATAAAGATCTTTTCTCATTTGATTCCAGTAAAGTGAAATGTCTAGGCTTAATCAAAGATTTATGTGTCACTCTAGTCCAATACCTTGGAAAAAGTATAGTCATGGATATTGTAGTCGCTGACATCCCTCCAAAGTATGGAATGTTGTTATCTCGCTCATAGGGAGCAAAACTGCAGGGATCTCTACAACTAGACATGTCTTATGCCACTATTTCAGTATTTGGTCAACGCAAGAAACTTTACAGAGAGACTTTAATGAAGTGCATGGTCAGTAGTGTAGAAAGTCCTCGAAACTATCCTATTTATTCTACACCTAGTGATATGGACTCTTTCATTTTATGTAATTCAGAAACTGGCATAGAGAACAACTCATAATTAAAATAGAAAAAGAAAGAACCAGACAGTGAGAACATATTTCATGAATCAATGTGGCACCTAGACTTTGATGGCTCAGTGAACAAATTAGGAGCAAGAGCAAGAGTTTGGATTCATAACATGGAAAACAATCATTCAGAAGGTCATGCCTTTAGATTAAACTTCAAATGTACAAACAACATGGCAAAGTATGAATCTCTAATCTTAGGACTGCAGATTGTTAGAAATTTAGGAGGTAAAAGAGTTTCTATCATGGGAGACTCTGACTTAATTGTAAAACAAATTAGAGGAGAATATTCTGTATATAATCCTAGATTAAGCCAATATAGAGAAATAGTTTTAGATCTGATTAAAGAATTGCTGGAGTGTGACTTTGCTATAATTCCTAGAAAACAAAACATACAAGCACATAGTTTAGCAACTTTTGCTAGTACCTGCAATCTGCCTTTTCAGCCAAATCACCAATATACAGCAGAAGAAAGACACAGGCCCACTATACCAGACAACTTAAAATATTGGAAATTTTTTTCATAGGATACTCAAATCTATCACTTTATGAATGCTGAGGGAGAATTCCAAAATTGTAACATAGATACAGATTGTACAGTAGATGATAAAATAGACAATGAGATAGATGTAAATAATTTAGATTCTACTGAACCCACTAAATTAACTCAAGTAGAAATAGATAAACTAGAAAAGGTAGAAATAGAAGAATTAGCAGATGATGATTCTGACATTTTAAACCTTAAGAATAACTTTTACCTAAGGGATTAGCCCTATTAGAAGATCTTTTTGATTCAAATGACATTGCAAGAAAACCAAAGATGGAACCATTAAGATCAGATATAGAAGAATGCAATATAGAAGTAGGCAGCCCAAATCACCAAACATTCAAAATCCCTACCTCAAGAAGAAAAACTGAACATATTTTCTATTTTTACAATTTCTGTAGTATTTCCGTTGAACCTTAGATTTACCAGGGGGTGGTTGAACTCATTAATAATATTCACAGGACTTCTAAAAAATTTCACCAAACTAGATATGTTTTTTAATATGTGAACAGTCTTAAATGTTGCAGCCAATATTAAATTAATGCGACACCACACTTATGTTAGAGTAGCAAACATTGCTGCATTGAAAGAATTACATCAACACATACACATAGATATATATGTAAGTGGAAACCAATAAAGGAGAAAAACCATGATCTACACAGACAGTGCAAGTTCTAACCTTCACCATCATTTTTCTCACAGTGCACCACCATGAGGCTCCAATAACGACAAGCATAATCGATAACTAATAGATTATATCTGATAGAAACAACTTCCTTAATTTATCAAACTGAATGTTTGCTGATTTTCCTCAGATATCAGCTCTATTATGTAGCTTCTCTTTCTGCTCTTCTTTTCTTAATCTTCTCTGCCTCACTCTTCTATACTTTTCCTTCTCTATATTTACTCTCTCTAACCTCTCTTATGCATATCCAGTTGATATTATTTATAAAGTTCCTTACATGACTGTTTGTATTTCACAAGGAATTTTGAGTGAACAGTCATGACTCTTTGGCTTCTGTCTTCTTATTCCTCTATCCAACTCATTTTTAAAATTATAACAATATGTACAAATTTCCATGATACAGTGGGATTTTGTCTTTTCCTTAGGATACTTTCCCTTGCATCACAAAAAATATAAACAAAAAAAAATATTTACATTTTCAGTTACACATTTCAATACCATTCAGCTCCTTTTCTGAACCTTGGCTTTACTGGATTTGTCTCTTCTGCTGTTGTTGAGTGACTGTTCTATAAATCTTGGTTCACCTCTGTGTTTATTTATCTGTTCACTATACTTGTGTGCATAAGCTACCTACATAACTACTTTTCAGGTTTTATTCTCAAATACATATGAATCTGGGTGATGTTTTGTTCATTACTATCTCTGTTCTCGGGCTACCTGTCTACATTTTCTGTTCATATATGAGTTTAAACATAATGGTTTGAAACTCACATTACAATTTCAATTCATTATTTTTCCCTGTACTATTTTTCTGCCGCTGTCTCTAGCTCTTTCATTCTTGTAGGCTCTTATAATAAACCCAATCTTATGACTTTAGCACAGTATATAAATATATATCTTCATGTATGCATATTCCTGATTATTAATAAACTGTGGCTTTTGTTTAGCGCCCAACATATATATGGTCACGGTCTTAAAACCTTTAAAAACATCAAACTATATTACATTCCTCGCTTAAATATATAATTCTTACTCGAATGTTTGGACCTTGGGAATTTTAAATATATATCTCGAGCTTTAAATCAATTGAACTGCTTATAACATACCTTTGGCTTCGGGACCACAAATATAAGTGATGGCTCAATTAAATGTGTGCGTCATACCTTGTTTATCACCTTGCAAATTCATTCATGATCCAATGGTGGATAATTCATCACCCTTTCAACCTCTGATCCTACAGATATCGTGTGTTTAACTTGCACGAGAGTTAACATTCAATAGTTGCGAGTTGGAATGGGCCCCAGCATTTAAACGACCCTTCATATCCGACGGCGGAGAACACGTTGCCTTGCTCCACACGATCCGATGGATATCGCACAAGTTGAAAATAATTATATTATTTTGTATTAATGGAGAAAAGTTTACACAAGTTGTAACGTATCTCCTTAGTTTAGGATTTTTTCCTAGAGTTTAGGGGTTTGGTTGCAACTTCCTGGTTTCTAGTAATGTACTTAATGATGTAATATTTCATTCATGAATGTAGAGTGTATGAGAGAAATCTCTCAGTTTTGAGTGTAGTCTCCAGGCGCAGTACTCACCTGTGAGCTACAACTCCTTCTTTTCAATTCTGTGCATATTTTATCTTGGTATCGGAGCTTTGATTGGGTGAGCTTGATCTTTTATCGCCTTTGTGGCTAGAGTGCCTTTGTGGCTAGTTTTCCTTTATGGCAGAATCGCCTTAGTGGCTTGAGGTGCCTTTGTGGCCACGTGTACACGAGAGCTGTGTGCTCATAGAGCTTTGTGCTCAACCAAGCAGGTGGACTGCAGTAACACCTGGCTCACGGACTCAGATGATTTTTTAATTTTTTGAGAAGAAGGGGGTTGGCACGCTTTTCGCGCTGCCAGTCGTGCCAGGAAGTGCAACTGGCACGTCTGTCAGGCCCATAGTCGCGCCACCGCGCCAAAATACCAGATTGGTGCGGAATCACACGGAAAAATTGTGCCAACTGATTTGCCTTACATTGATTTCATGTAGGTGTGGATTTTTCGCTCGAGAGGGCGCCAACTCACCTTCAAGGGGATCTGCGGGAAGCCTCATCTTCATTGGATGATTTGCAAGAGGTTCAGATCAGAGAAGTTGCGGATCTATTCGAGAGAGGCAGATCGGATCAGTTTTGATCAAATCGGTTTTGTGGTTGTATTGGAAAACAACGGATTTGCTCATCGGAGCAAGATTGATTTTGCAGGTTTGTCAGATATTTCTAGATCTGAATCAAAGATACAGTGGGTGGACTAGCAGATCAGTGGTAGAGTAGTGGAAGATCGGGTGAACAAGATCTGACAGGTATTCATTTTTTTTTCTTCTCTGAATCAGTTGGGTAGATTCATTTATTTGTAGATCAGTTCAGAATGAGTAATACGATGGAATCTTATATCTACGAGTCTGGAAAACTTGATGGATCTAACTTCACGAACTGGAGGTTTAAGATTCAGACCTTTCTTGAGGGTGTGAATGCATGGTCCATAGTTATATGAGATGAGCAGAGGCTGAATTCAAACACAGGGACACAAGAGCAAGAATGGGATAAGCGAGAAAACAAGGCAAAAGTTTTGCTGAAGATGTCTGTGAAGGACAACATTATCCCTCACATCAGATAATGTAAAACGTCCTCTAAGATCTGGATGACCATCAAAATTTTGTATCAGATCCAGAATACAAGTCGAATTATGGCACTTAAAAGTAAGTTGTTCTCAATGAAGATGGACGAAATTGAGACTGCTGCTGCATTCATCGCGCGAATCAGAGATGTGAAAGACGGATTGGGGGACATCGGGGAGAAGGTGTCTGACTCTAATCTCGTCATAATCACACTGAACGGGATGCGAGATGAATTTCAAATTTTCATCACTGGATTGGCAGCAAGGGAGAAAATGCCTACATTTGAAGATCTAACAGGGATCTTGCTGCAAGAGGAGGAGCGACGATAGAATTTGAAACCTCAGAGCGATGATCTTGCTCTGATGGCGAAACAGAGATCATTCAGAGGGAAGCAGCCATAGCAGCACTCACAGTCGCAACTGTAGCAAAGAGGAGGTACATCACAGAAGAGTCTGTATAAAGGTATGCTTGTAAATCATCCTGTAAAGAAATGTTATTATTGTGGAAAGAAGGGTCATATACAGAATGAATGCTTTAAGAAGCAGGCAGATGATGCAAAGAAAAAACTGGCAATCGTAAACCACAGAGGATATTTCGTTGAAGAAGATGAAGATTTCATTCACAAATTTCGACTGTTCACAGCTAACTGTGCCCTTTCAACATTCAATGAGGACGACATCTGGTATGTCGATTCCGGTGCATCCTCTCACATGACAGGTAAAAAGGAATTTTTTGAAAATCTTGAAGAAAGTATATATGGATCAAATATTTATTTGGGAGATGATAGTGGATACGAGATTAGAGGCTATGGGGATATTCCAGTCAAGTTACCAAATGGTAAAATCAGTCATCTTAAAAATGTTTTATATGTACCTAGAATTAAGAAAAATCTCATTTCTGTATCCATGATAACTGATCAAGATATGCAAGTCGAGTTCTTCAAGACTCATTGTGTCATAAAGGATTGCAGAAAAGAAATAGTTGCAACAGGCGTGCGCGTTGGAAGCCTATACAGACTGGATGTAAAGATTATACCAAAGCAAGCCATGGTTGCAGGTGGATCGAAAGTCGAACAACTCTGGCATCAGATATTCGGTCATTTGAATTTGTAGGACCTCATGTTATTGCAGGGAAAAGGTATGGTTGTGGGACTCCCTGTCTTTCATAAAACTCAGTTAAATTCTGATGGATGTGCCTTAGGTAAAATGCATAGATAACAGTTTCCTGTGCATGATAGAAGGAAGGAAACATATGTTTTAGAACTAGTGCACACTGATATATGCAGACCTATGTAGACAAGGTCGCTAGGTGGAGCATATTACTTTATGTTATTTACTGATGACTGTACTAGATATTCATGGGTTTATTTTCTGAGTAGAAAAAGTCAGACTTTCCAGTGCTTTATATAATTTAAAACCTTGGTGGAAAAACAGTTTGGAAAGAGCATAAAAATTCTCTGATCTGATCAAGGGGGAGAATACAAGTTAGGGGAATTCATGAAATTCTGAAAATCTCACGGGATTGTACAACAGTTTACAGTGCCACACACACAACAGGAGAATAGAGTGGCAGAGTGCAAGAACAGAACTTTAGTGGAGGGCGCAAGGAGCATGTTACAAGGTAAGGGTCTATCTAATATTTTTTGGGTAGAGGCTATTAATACTGTTGTATATTTGAAGAACAGAAGTCCTACCAGGTATCTTGGCTTCAAAACCCCTTTTGAAGCTCTATATGGACTCAAACCGGTAGTAAATCATCTAAGAGTATTTGGGTAAAAATAATTTGCCCATATACCCAAAGCTGATAGGGAGAAATTAGACCCTAAAGCTATTAATTGCATCTTTGTTGGTTATGGCACAGAATTTAAAGCATATAAGTTGTTCAATCCTCAGTCTCATAAGATATTTGCAAGCAGGGATGTAGTGTTTCATGAACAGGTTTAGGAAGGGAAATATGACATTGGTGATGATTGGCACATTCCATTGTTGATGGATGAAAGCAGCGAGGATGAAAGAGAGTAAGAGTAGAAAGAAGAACAGAAAGAAGAACAGGAAGAAGGTGATAATGCAAGCCCAATTATATCTGAAGAAAAAAAATTTGAGGTAAGTCCCCTACCAAGAAGATCAGGTAGGAAGACTAAAAAACCATTAAGATTGAAAGACTATGCTTTGATGTCAAATATTTTGAACATTGTAGAGCCCATTAATTACAAAGAAGCTAATCAATTTGAGGAATGGAGGGCTGCAATGAATGAAGAGATAGAATCTATTCTTAGAAATGACACTTGGGACTTAGTTGAACTACCTAAGAATAAAACACCCATAGGATGTAAATGGCTGTTTAAACAAAAAATGAACGCAGATGGAAGTATAGAGAAATTAAAAGCTAGGCTGGTTGCAAAGGGATATTCACAGCAGGAAGGTATATACTTTGATGATACCTTTGCACCTGTAGCAAAGTTAAATACTATCAGAATGCTTATTTCTCTAGCAACTAAACATAATTGGGAGCTACACCAGCTTGATGTCAAATCTGCATTTTTAAATGGTGAATTAAAAGAAGAAATTTACTTAGTACAACTAGAAGGTTTTGTAAAGCAGGGGTAGGAACATCTTGTTTGCAGGTTGAAAAAGGCACTATATGGCTTAAAGCAAGCACCCAGGTCTTGGTACGAAAATATTGATTCTTTCTTTTTAGAGCATGGTTTTCATAGGAGTTTAAATGACCCAAATTTTTATACTAAGTACAATAAGCAGGGGCAGATTATTCTGATTTCTTTGTATGTAGATGACATGATTATAACAGGAAATGCAGATAATTTAATCAAAGAAATCAAAAGGTTGATGGCACAAGTTTTTGAAATGAAAGATCTTGGAAGTCTCCATTACTGTCTGGGATTAGAAGTATGGAGAGATACTGGGCAAAATTTTCTTACCCAAGGGAAGTATGCCAAAAATCTGTTGAAGAAGTTTGGCATGGATGAGTGTAGGTCAGCAGCGACACCTTTGCAGCAGAATTTGAAGTTGTGCAGTGACGATGGCACTAAGGAGGTGGATGCCACGATGTACAGACAGCTGGTTGGGAGTTTGATATATCTCACAACAACCATACCAGACTTGGCATACTCTGTTAGTGTGTTGAGCCAGTTCATGTCAAAACCACTTGAAAGTCACTCGGTAGCAGCAAAAAACGTGTTGAGGTATCTTTGTGATACTCGGTAGCAGCAAAAAAGATTCAGACTGGGTAGGTGACCTGGATGATCGAAGGTCTATCACAGGTTACGCATTCAGCATAGGATCTGAGGTCATACCATGGAGCAGTAAGAAGCAAAGTATTGTAGCATTGTATTCATGTGAAGCTGAGTATCAAGCATTGTGTGCAGCAACTTGTGAAGTGATCTGGTTGAGAAGGCTTCTCAATGATGCAGGAGAAGAACAACAGAACTCTACTCCTATCAAAAGTGACAACCAGAGCACTATTAAATTAGCATAAAATCCAGTGTTCCATAAAAACACCAAACATATAGACACTCAGTTCCATTTTGTTAGAGAGAAACTATAGTCAAAAGAAATTATTGTTGAATATTGTAAAATTTGTGACAATGTGGCTAATATTTTTACAAAGCCTCTTGCACGTGTTAATTTTGAATTGTTTAGAAGGATGCTAGGAGTTCAGGACAATCCTTTCTCCATTAAGGGGGGGAGTTGAAAATAATTATATTATTTTGTATTAATGTAGAAAAGGTTACACAAGTTGTAACATATCTCCTTAGTTTAGGATTTGTTCCTAGATTTTAGGGGTTTGGTTGCAACTTCCTGGTTTCTAGTAATGTACTTAATGATGTAATATTTCATTCATGAATGTAGAGTGTATGAGAGAAATCTCTCAGTTCTGAGTGTAGTCTCCAGGTGCAGTACTCACCTGTGAGCTACAACTCCTTCTTTTCAATTCTGTGCATATTTTATCTGCATGGTGAAGATGCATGGACGATAATGCGTGATGGAGCACTGTGGAAGCATTTTTTCAACTTCTCCCCATGCCACGTGTCGAGCTTTCTATGGAATCGCTCACGAATGGGGAAAACCACTTGCTCCACAAAAGCAGTGTGATGAAACCCGAAAATCGCCTTCACTGTTCATCCGGTCATGGTTCCACTCTTCTACGCAGGGTTCCAGTCTCGTACAAGGTTTCACCTTTATTATTTAAAAGGGTTCTATCATATAGTCAACACCGAGACTCATAGACTAATCAATACCACAGCATCATTAGACTTTCCATACTTACATAGAAGCATACAGCGGGAATTGTGTCATTACACAGAGGTGTATAACTACGAGCCTTCAGGATTTTATGCGATTACACCATATTATCACCTTGGTTCTAGAGCACGGAGCATCCAGTTAAACTTCTATACAGGTTTCTAAAGACAGAGGCGAAGCCTTTCAACACAATCTTCCACCGCAATTTACCATGCTGGTAACTACAGGTATGGGTAAGCATAATCAATGACTTTCAGTAACATCAATTTATTCCAATCCCACGCAGAATCACAATAAATCTAATTACACAAAGCTCACACGGCTCCTA